>CP125974.1:61581558-61726648 GCA_030063025.1 Avena longiglumis | reverse complement strand
GTTTGATAGTTAAGATGAAAATATCGTTGTTTTCACGTTTGAACGGCTGTTTTCATTAGCTAATGCCCACAGTTTTGGCGTTCTAGGGAGGTTTACAAAGACTATAAGATTTGGCACAAATTTGAGAGTTATGACCAAAAACTGGTTGTTTTCGTGTTTTATGGCCATTTTCATGAGCTATTACCCACAGTTTTGGGGTTTTAGCGCGATTTGCATAGCTTGTAAGAACCGATACATGCTTGAGAGTTAGGACCAAAATCTCATTATTTTTGCTTTCTCGGGCCATTTTAATGAGCTATTGCCCATAGTTTTGGTGTTCTAGGGAGATTTATAACGACCGTAAGACCTAATACATGTTTGAAAGTTATGACCAAAATAGCGTTGTTTCCGCATTTTAGGGCCATTTTGGTGAGTTATTGCCCCAGCATTTGGATTGCATTGGGATTTGCAAGGCCCGTAAGACCCCATACATGTTTTAAGGTTATGAAAAAAAACTCATTGTTTTCACCTTTTACAGCCGTTTTCACGAGTTGTTGCCCATAGTTTTGGGGTTCTAGGTAGACTTGCATGGCCGTAAGACCCTATACATGTTTGAGAGTTATGACCAAAAACTCGTTATTTTCCTGTTTGACGGCCGTTTTCATGAGCTACTACGCTTTTTTGCTGCTAGGAGATTTACAACGACCGTAAGACCCGATACATGTTTGAGAGTTATGACCAAAACTCATCGTTTTGCTTTTATGGCCATTTTCGTGAGCTATTGCCCACAGTTTGGGGTTTTAGGGCGATTTGCATAGCTTGTAACACCTGATAGATGTTTGAGAGTTAGGACCAAAATCTCGTTGTTTTCGTGTTTTAGGTCGTCTTCATGAGCTATTGTCCACATTTTTGGACTCTGGGGATTTGGAAGGACCAAAACCCGATACATGTTTGAGAGTTATGACGAAAAACTAATCATTTTCGTGTTTTAGGGCCATTTTCATGAGGTATTGACCATACATGTCCGAGAGTTAGGACCAAAATCTTGTTGTTTTCAGTTTTACGCCGCTTTCATGAGCTATTGACCATAGTTTTGGCATTCTAGGAGGTTTTGCAAGGTCCGTATGACCCGATACATGTTTGAGAGTTATGACCAAAACTCTCATTTTAGCATTTTATGGCTATTTTCATGAGCTGCCCATAGATTTTGGGTTTATAGGGCGATTTGCATGGCTTGTAAGACCCGATACATGTTGAGAGTTAGGACCAAAACTTGTGGTTTTCGCATTTTACGTCTGCTTTTCATGAGCTATTGGCCATAGTTTTGGGGTTTCGAGCGATTTGCATGGCTTTTAAGACCTGATACTTGTTTGAGAGTTAGGACCAAAATATCGTTTTCGCATTTTAGGGCGCTTTAATGAGCTATTGCCCATAGTTTTGGGATTCAAGGATCTGAAGGCCCTAAACCCGATACATGTTCGAGAGTTATGACCAAAAACTCGTTAGTTTCGTTTGACGATCGCTTTTCATGAGCTATTGCCCACAGTTTTGGTTCTAGGGAGAACTACAACGACAGAAGACCCGATACATGTTTGTGAGGTATGACCAAAACTCATCGCTTTCACGTTTTATCGCCATTTTCATGAGCTATTGCCCAGTTTTGGGGTTTTAGGGCGATTTGCATAGCTTGTAACACGTGATACATGAATGAGAGTTAGGACCAAAATCTCGTTGTTTTCACGCTTTAGGTCATTTTCATGAGCTATTGCCCAGCTTTTGCATTCTAGGAAGATTTACAACGACCGTAAGACCTAATACATGTTTGGGAGTTAGGACCAAAATCTCGTCGTTTTAGCGTTTTATGGCCATTTTCATGAGCTATTGCCCATAGTTTTGTGGTTTCAGGGCGATTTGCATGGCTTGTAAGACCCGATACATGTTTGATAGTTAAGAATAAAATATCGTTGTTTTAACGTTTGAACGGCTGTTTTCATTAGCTAATGCCCACAGTTTTGGCGTTCTAGGGAGATTTACAGAGACTGTAAGATTTGGCACAAGTTTGAGAGTTATGACCAAAAACTCGTTGTTTTTGTGTTTTAGGGTCATTTTCATGAGCTATTGCCCACAGTTTTGGGGTTTTAGCGATTTGCATAGCTTGTAAGAACACATGCTTGAGAGTTAGGACCAAAATCTCATTATTTTTGCTTTCTGGGGCCATTTTAATGAGCTATTGCCCATAGTTTTGGTGTTCTAGGGAGATTTATAACGACCGTAAGACCTAATACATGTTTGAAAGTTATGACCAAAATCGTTGTTTCGGATTTTAGGGCCATTTTGGTGAGTTATTGCCCAGTTTTTGGATTGCGGGATTTGCAAGGCTGTAAGACCCGATACATGTTTGAGTTATGAAAAAACTCATTGTTTTCACCTTTACAGCCGTTTTCACGAGTTTTTGCCCATAGTTTTGGGGTTCTAGGTAGACTTGCATGGCCGTAAGACCCTATACATGTTTGAGAGTTATGACCAAAACTCGTTATTTTCGTGTTTGACGGCCGTTTTCATGAGCTATCGCCTACGCTTTTGGCGTAGGAGATTTACAACGACCGTAAGATCCGATACATGTTTGAGAGTAATGACCAAAAACTTATCGTTTTCACGTTTTATGGCCATTTTCAGGAGCTATTGCCCACAGTTCTGGGGTTTTAGGGCGATTTGCATAGCTTGTAACACCTGATACATGTTTGAGAGTTAGGACCAAAATCTCGTTGTTTTTGTGTTTTAGGTCGCTTTCATGAGCTATTGTCCACATTTTTGGACTCTGGGGATTTGGAAGGACCAGAAACCCGATACATGTTTGAGAGTTATGACGAAAAACTAATCATTTTCGTGTTTTAGGGCCATTTTCATGAGGTATTGACCGATACATGTCCGAGAGTTAGGACCAAAATCTTGTTGTTTTCACGTTTTACGGCCGCTTTTCATGAGCTATTGTCCATAGTTTTGGCATTCCAGGAGCATTTGCAAGGTCCGTATGACCCGATACATGTTTGAGAGTTATGACCAAAACCTCCTCATTTTAGCATTTTATGGCTATTTTCATGAGCTGCCCATAGATTTTGGGTTTATAGGGCGATTTGCATGGCTTGTAAGACCCGATACATGTTGGAGAGTTAGGACCAAAAACTTGTGGTTTTCGCATTTTTACTGCTTTCATGAGCTATTGGCCATAGTTTTGGGGTTTCACATTTGCATGGCTTTTAAGACCTGATACTTGTTTGAGAGTTAGGACCAAAATATCGCCGTTTTCGCATTTTAGGCCGTTTAATGATCTATTGCCCATAGTTTTGGGATTCAAGGGGATCCGAAGGCCTGTAAACCCGATACATGTTCGAGAGTTATGACCAAAACTCGTTAGTTTCGCTTTTGACGACTGCTTTCATGAGCTATTGCCACGCCATGCTCTAGGGAGAACTACAACGACCGTAAGACCCGATACATGTTTGTGAGGTATGACCAAAAACTCATCGCTTACGTTTCTGGCCATTTTCATGAGCTATTGCCCATAGTTTTGGGGTTTTAGGGATTTGCATAGCTTGTAACACGTGATACATGAATGAGAGTTAGGACCAAAATCTCGTTGTTTTCACGCTTTAGGGTCATTTTCATGAGCTATTGCCCACAGTTTTGGCATTCTAGGAAGATTTAGAACGACCGTAAGACCTAATACATGTTTGAGAGTTAGGACCAAAAATTTTGTGGTTTTAGCGTGTTATGGCCATTTTCATGAGATATAGCCCATAGTTTTGTAGTTTCAGGGCGTTTTGCATGGCTTGTAAGACCCGATACATGTTTGATAGTTAAGACGAAAATATCGTTGTTTTCATGTTTCAACGACTGTTTTCATTAGCTAATGCCCACAGTTTTGGCGTTCTAGGGAGATTTACAAAGACTATAAGATTTGGCACAAGTTTGAGAGTTATGACCAAAAACTCCTTGTTTTTGTGTTTTATGGCCATTTTCATGAGCTATTGCCCAGAGTTTTGGGGTTTTAGCGCGATTTGCATAGCTTGTAAGAACCGATACATGCTTGAGAGTTAGGACCAAAATCTCATTATTTTTGCTTTCTGGGGCCATTTTAATGAGATATTGCCCATTGTTTTGGCGTTCTAGGGAGATTTTAACGACCGTAAGACCTAATACATGTTTGAAAGTTATGACCAAAATCTCGTTGTTTCCGCATTTTAGGGCCATTTTGTTATTGCCCACGGTTTTTGGATTGCGGTGGGATTTGCAAGGCCCGTAAGACCCGATACATGTTTTAGAGTTATGAAAAAAACTCATTGTTTTCACCTTTTACAGCCGTTTTCACGAGTTTTTTCCCATAGTTTTGGGGTTCTAGGTAGACTTGCATGGTCGTAAGACCCTATACATGTTTGAGAGTTATGACCAAAAACTCGTTATTTTCGTGTTTGACGGCCGTTTTCATGAGCTACTGCCCACAGTTTTAGCGTTGCAGGGAGATTTACAACGACCGTAAGACCCGATACATGTTTGAGAGTTATGACCAAAAACTCATCGTTTTCACGTTTTATGGCCATTTTCAGGAGCTATTGCCCACAGTTTTGGGGTTTTAGGGCGATTTGCATAGCTTGTAACAGCTGATAGATGTTTCAGAGTTAGGACCAATATCTCGTTGTTTTCGTGTTTTAGGGTCGTCTTCATGAGCTATTGTCCACATTTTTTGGACTCCTGGGGGATTTGGAAGGACCGTAAAACCCGATACATGTTTGAGAGTATGACGAAAAACTAATCATTTTCGTGTTTTAGGGCCATTTTCATGAGGTATTGACCCGATACATGTCTGAGAGTTAGGACCAAAATCTTGTTGTTTTCAGGTTTTATGGCCGTTTTCATGAGCTATTGACCATAGTTTTGGCATGCTAGGAGGATTTGCAAGGTCCGTATGACCCGATACATGTTTGAGAGTTATGACCAAAAACTCATCATTTTCGCGTTTTATGGCTATTTTCATGAGCTATTGCCCATAGATTTTGGGTTTATAGGGCGATTTGCATGGCTTGTAAGACCCGATAGATGTTGGTGAGTTAGGACCAAAAACTTGTGTTTTTCGCATTTTACGTCCGTTTTTATGAGCTATTGCCCATAGTTTTGGGGTTTCAGGGCGATTTGCATGCCTTTTAAGACTTGATACATGTTTGAGAGTTAGGACCAAAATATCGCTTTTCGCATTTTAGGGCCGTTTAATGAGCTATTGCCCATAGTTTTGGGATTCAAGGGGATCTGGAAGGCTGTAAACCCGATACATGTTCGAGAGTTATGACCAAAACTCGTTAGTTTCGCGCTTGACGACTGCTTTCATGAGCTATTGCCCACAGTTTTGGCTCTAGGAGAACTACAACGACCGTAAGACCCGATACATGTTTGTGAGGTATGACCAAAACTCATCGCTTTTGTTTTATGGCCATTTTCATGAGCTATTGCCATAGTTTTGGGGGTTTTAGGGCATTTGCATAGCTTGTAATACGTGATACATGAATGAGAGTTAGGACCAAAATCTCGTTGTTTTCACGTTTTAGTGTCATTTTCATGAGCTATTGCCCACAGTTTTGGCATTCTAGGAAGATTTAGAACGACCGTAAGACCTAATACATGTTTCAGAGTTAGGACCAAAATCTCGTCGTTTTAGCGTGTTACGTCCGTTTTCATGAGCTATTGCCCATATTTTTGTGGTTTCAGGGCGATTTGCATGGCTTGTAAGACCCGATACATGTTTGATAGTTAAGACGAAAATATCGTTGTTTTCACGTTTGAACGGCTGTTTTCATTAGCTAATGCCCACAGTTTTGGCGTTCTAGGGAGATTTACAAAGACTGTAAGATTTGGCACAAATTTGAGAGTTATGACCAAAAACTCGTTGTTTTCGTGTTTTATGGCCATTTTCATGAGCTATTGCCCACAGTTTTGGGGTTTTAGCACGATTTGCATAGCTTGTAAGAACCGATACATGCTTCAGAGTTAGGACCAAAATCTCATTATTTTTGTTTTCTCGGGCCATTTTAATGAGCTATTGCCCATAGTTTTGGTGTTCTAGGGAGATTTATAACGACCGTAAGACCTAATACATGTTTGAAAGTTATGACCAAAATATCGTTATTTCCGCATTTTAGGGCCATTTTGGTGAGTTATTGCCCACAGTTTTTGGATTGCAGTGTTATTTGCAAGGCCTGTAAGACCCGATACATGTTTTGAGTTATGAAAAAAACTCATTGTTTTCACCTTTTACAGCCGTTTTCACGAGTTTTTGCCCATAGTTTTGGGGTTCTAGGTAGACTTGCATGGCCGTAAGACCCTATACATGTTTGAGAGTTATGACCAAAAACTCATTATTTTCGTGTTTGACGGCCGTTTTCATGAGCTACCGCCCAGTTTTGGCGCTTGTGGAGATTTACAACGCACCGTAAGACCCGATACATGTTTGAGAGTTATGACCAAAACTCATCGCTTTTGCTTTTATGGCCATTTTCAGAGCTATTGCCCAGTTTTGGGGTTTTAGGGCGATTTGCATAGCTTGTAACGGTGATAGATGTTTGAGAGTTAGGACCAAAATCTCGTTGTTTTCGTGTTTTAGGGTCGTCTTCATGAGCTATTGTCCACATTTTTGGACTCTGGGATTTGGAAGGACCGTAAAACCCGATACATGTTTGAGAGTTATGACGAAAAACTAATCCTTTTCGTGTTTTAGGGCCATTTTCATGAGGTATTGACCCGATACATGTCTGAGAGTTAGGACCAAAATCTTGTTGTTTTCAGGTTTTATGGCCGTTTTCATGAGCTATTGACCATAGTTTTGGCATTCTAGGAGGATTTGCAAGGTTCGTATGACCCGATACATTTTTGAGAGTTATGACCAAAAGCTTGTCATTTTCGCGTTTTATGGCTATTTTCATGAGGTATTGCCCATAGATTTTGGGTTTATAGGGCGATTTGCATGGGTTGTAAGACCCGATACATGTTGGAGAGTTAGGACCAAAAACTTGTGGTTTTTTTTTTTTTCACGTTTTCATGAGCTATTGGCCATAGTTTTGGGGTTTCGTATGATTTGCATGGCTTTTAAGACCGATACTTGTTTGAGAGTTAGGACCAAAATATCATTTTGCATTTTAGGGCGTTTTAATGAGCTATTGCCCATAGTTTTGGGATTCAAGGGGATCTGAAGGCCTGTAAACCCGATACATGTTCGAGAGTTATGACCAAAACTCGTTAGTTTCGCTCTTGACGATTGCTTTCATGAGCTATTGCCCACAGTTTTGGTGTTCTAGGGAGAACTACAACGACTGTAAGACCCGATACATGTTTGTGAGGTATGACCAAAAACTCATCGTCTTCATGTTTTCTGGCCATTTCATGAGCTACTGCCCACAGTTTTGGGGTTTTAGGGCGATTTGCATAGCTTGTAACACGTGATACATGAATGAGAGTTAGGACCAAAATCTCGTTGTTTTCACGTTTTAGGGTCATTTTCATGAGCTATTGCCCACAGTTTTCGCAGTCTAGGAAGATTTAGAACGACCGTAAGACCTAATACATGTTTCAGAGTTAGGACCAAAATCTCGTCGTTTTAGCGTGTTACGTCCGTTTTCATGAGCTATTGCCCATAGTTTTGTGGTTTCAGGGCGATTTGCATGGCTTGTAAGACCCGATACATGTTTGATAGTTAAGACGAAAATATCGTTGTTTTCACGTTTGAACGGCTGTTTTCATTAGCTAATGCCCACAGTTTTGGCGTTCTAGGGAGATTTACAAAGACTGTAAGATTTGGCACAAATTTGAGAGTTATGACCAAAAACTCGTTGTTTTCGTGTTTTATGGCCATTTTCATGAGCTATTGCCCACAGTTTTGGGGTTTTAGCGCGATTTGCATAGCTTGTAAGAACCGATACATGCTTGAGAGTTAGGACCAAAATCTCATTATTTTTGCTTTCTGGGGCCATTTTAATGAGCTATTGCCCATAGTTTTGGTGTTCTAGGGAGATTTATAACGACCGTAAGACCTAATACATGTTTGAAAGTTATGACCAAAATATCGTTATTTCCGCATTTTAGGGCCATTTTGGTGAGTTATTGCCCCAGCTTTTGGATTGCAGTGGGATTTGCAAGGCCCGTAAGACCCGATACATGTTTCAGAGATATGAAAAAAACTAATTGTTCTCACCTTTTACAGCCGTTTTCACGAGTTGTTGCCCATAGTTTTGGGGTTCTAGGTAGACTTGCATGGCCGTAAGACCCTATACATGTTTGAGAGTTATGAGCAAAAACTCGTTATTTTCGTGTTTGACGGCCGTTTTCATGAGCTACTGCCCACAGTTTTAGCGTTGCAGGGAGATTTACAACGACCGTAAGACCCGATACATGTTTGAGAGTTATAACCAAAACTCATCGCTTTCGTTTTATGGCCATTTTCAGAGCTATTGCCCACAGTTTTGGGGTTTTAGGCGATTTGCATAGCTTGTAACACCTGATAGATGTTTGAGAGTTAGGACCAAAATCTCGTTGTTTTCGTGTTTTAGGTCGCCTTCATGAGCTATTGTCCACATTTTTGACTCTGGGATTTGGAAGGACCGTAAAACCCGATACATGTTTGAGAGTTATGACGAAAACTAATCATTTTCGTGTTTTAGGGCCATTTTCATGAGGTATTGACCCGATACATGTCTCGAGAGTTAGGACCAAAATCTTGTTGTTTTCAGGTTTTACGGCCGCTTTCATGAGCTATTGACCATAGTTTTGGCATTCTAGGAGGTTTTGCAAGGTCCGTATGACCCGATACATGTTTGAGAGTTATGACCAAAACTCCTCATTTTAGCATTTTATGGCTATTTTCATGAGCTGCCCATAGATTTTGGGTTTATAGGGCGATTTGCATGGCTTGTAAGACCCGATACATGTTGAGAGTTAGGACCAAAACTTGTGGTTTTCGCATTTTACGTCCGCTTTCATGAGCTATTGGCCATAGTTTTGGGGTTTCAGGCGATTTGCATGGCTTTTAAGACTGATACTTGTTTGAGAGTTAGGACCAAAATATCGCTGCTTCGCATTTTAGGCCGCTTTAATGAGCTATTGCCCATAGTTTTGGGATTCAAGGGGATCTGGAAGGCCTGTAAACCCGATACATGTTCGAGAGTTATGACCAAAACTCGTTAGTTTCGCTGTTTGACGACTGTTTTCATGAGCTATTGCCCACAGTTTTGGCGTTCTAGGAGAACTACAACGACCGTAAGACCCGATACATGTTTGTGAGGTATGACCAAAACTCATCGTTTCATGTTTTCTCGCCATTTTCATGAGCTATTGCCCACAGTTTTGGGGTTTTAGGCGATTTGCATAGCTTGTAACACGTGATACATGAATGAGAGTTAGGACCAAAATCTCGTTGTTTTCACGTTTTAGGTCATTTTCATGAGCTATTGCCCACAGTTTGGCATTCTAGGAAGATTTAGAACCACCGTAAGACCTAATACATGTTTCAGAGTTAGGACCAAAATCTCGCTTTTAGCGTGTTATGCATTTTCATGAGCTATTGCCCATAGTTTTGTGGTTTCAGGGCGATTTGCATGGCTTGTAAGACCCGATACATGTTTGATAGTTAAGACGAAAATATCGTTGTTTTCACATTTGAACGGATTTTTTCATTATCTAATGCCACGCTTTTGGCGTTCTAGGAGATTTACAAAGACTGTAAGATTTGGCACAAATTTGAGAGTTATGACCAAAAACTCATTGTTTTCGTGTTTTATGGCCATTTTCATGAGCTATTGCCCATAGTTTTGGGGTTTTAGAGCGATTTGCATGGCTTGTAAGAACCGATACATGCTTGAGAGTTAGGACCAAAATCTCATTATTTTTGCTTTCTCAGGCCATTTTAATGAGCTATTGCCCATAGTTTTGGTGTTCTAGGGAGATTTATAACGACCGTAAGACCTAATACATGTTTGAAAGTTATGACCAAAATATCGTTGTTTCCGGATTTTAGGGCCATTTTGGTGAGTTATTGCCCATAGTTTTTGGATTGCAGTGGGATTTGCAAGGCCCGTAAGACCCGATACATGTTTCAGAGTTATGAAAAAACTCATTGTTTTCACCTTTTATAGCGTTTTCACGAGTTTTTGCCCATAGTTTTGGGGTTCTAGGTAGACTTGCATGGCCGTAAGACCCTATACATGTTTGAGAGTTAGGACCGAAAACTCATTATTTTCGTGTTTGACGGCCGTTTTCATGAGCTATCGCCTACGCTTTAGCGCAGGGAGATTTACAATGACCGTAAGACCCGATACATGTTTGAGAGTTATCACCAAAAACTCATCGTTTTCACGTTTTATGGCCATTTTCAGGAGCTATTGCCCACAGTTTTGGGGTTTTAGGGCGATTTGCATAGCTTGTAACAGCTGATAGATGTTTGAGAGTTAGGACCAAAATCTCGTTGTTTTCGTGTTTTAGGGTCGTCTTCATGAGCTATTGTCCACATTTTTTAGACTCCTGGGTGATTTGGAAGGACCGTAAAACCCGATACATGTTTGAGAGTTATGACGAAAAACTAATCATTTTCGTGTTTTAGGGCCATTTTCATGAGGTATTGACCTGATACATGTCTGAGAGTTAGGACCAAAATCTTGTTGTTTTCAGGTTTTACGGCCGTTTTCATGAGCTATTGACCATAGTTTTGGCATTCTAGGAGGTTTTGCAAGGTCCGTATGACCCGATACATGTTTGAGAGTTATGACCAAAAACTCCTCATTTTAGCATTTTATGGCTATTTTCATGAGCTGCCCATAGATTTTGGGTTTATAGGGCGATTTGCATGGCTTGTAAGACCCGATACATGTTGGAGAGTTAGGACCAAAACTTGTGGTTTTCGTTTTACGTCTGCTTTCATGAGCTATTGGCCATAGTTTTGGGGTTTCAGGGCATTTGCATGGCTTTTAAGACCTGATACTTGTTTGAGAGTTAGGACCAAAATATCGTCGTTTTCGCATTTTAGGGCCGTTTTAATGAGATATTGCCCATAGTTTAGGGATTCAAGGGGGATCTGGAAGGCCTGTAAACCCGATACATGTTCGAGAGTTATGACCAAAAACTCGTTAGTTTCGCGTTTGACGACTGTTTTCATGAGCTATTGCCCACAGTTTTGGCGTTCTAGGGAGAACTACAACGACTGTAAGACCCGATACATGTTTGTGAGGTATGACCAAAAACTCATCGTTTTCACGTTTTCTGGTCATTTTCATGAGCTCTTGCCCACAGTTTTGGTGTTTTAGGGCAATTTGCATAGCTTGTAACATGTGATACATGAATGAGATTTAGGACCAAAATCTCGCTGTTTTCACGTTTTACGGTCATTTTCATGAGCTATTGCCCACAGTTTTGGCATTCTAGGAAGATTTAGAACGACCGTAAGACCTAATACATGTTTCAGAGTTAGGACCAAAATCTCGTCGTTTTAGCGTGTTATGGCCATTTTCATGAGATATTGCCCATAGTTTTGTGGTTTCAGGGCGATTTGCATGGCTTGTAAGACCCGATACATGTTTGATAGTTAAGACAAAAATATCGTTGTTTTCACGTTTCAACGGCTGTTTTCATTAGCTAATGCCCACTGTTTTGGCGTTCTAGGGAGATTTACAAAGAGTGTAAGATTTGGCACAAGTTTGAGAGTTATAACCAAAAACTCGTTGTTTTGTGTTTTATGGCCATTTTCATGAGCTATTGCCCACAGTTTGGGGTTTTAGCGCGATTTCTATAGCTTGTAAGAACCGATACATGCTTGAGAGTTAGGACTAGAATCTCATTATTTTTGCTTTCTGGGGCCATTTTAATGAGCTATTGCCCATAGTTTTGGCGTTCGAGGGAGATTTATAACGACCGTAAGACCTAATACATGTTTGAAAGGTATGACCAAAATCTCGTTGTTTCCGCATTTTAGGGCCATTTTGGTGAGTTATTGCCCACAGTTTTTGGATTGCAAAGGATTTGCAAGCTGTAAGACCCGATACATGTTTCAGAGTTATGAAAAACTCATTGTTTTCACTTTACAAGCCGTTTTCACGAAGTTTTGCCCATAGTTTTGGTGTTCTAGGTAGACTTGCATGGTCGTAAGACCCTATACATGTTTGAGAGTTATGACCAAAAACTCATTATTTTCGTGTTTGACGGCCGTTTTCATGAGCTACTGCCCACAGTTTTTGCGTTGTAGGGAGATTTACAACGACCGTAAGACCCGATACATGTTTGAGAGTTATCACCAAAACTCATCGCTTTCACTTTATGGCCATTTTCAGAGCTATTGCCCACAGCTTTGGGGTTTTAGGCGATTTGCATAGCTTGTAACAGCTGATAGATGTTTGAGAGTTAGGACCAAAATCTCGTTGTTTTCGTGTTTTAGGTCGTCTTCATGAGCTATTGTCCACATTTTTTGACTCTGGGGATTTGGAAGGACCAGAAACCCGATACATGTTTGAGAGTTATGACGAAAACTAATCATTTTCGTGTTTTAGGGCCATTTTCATGAGGTATCTGACCGATACATGTCCGAGAGTTAGGACCAAAATCTTGTTGTTTTCAGGTTTTACGGCCGCTTTTCATGAGCTATTGACCATAGTTTTGGCATTCTAGGAGGTTTTGCAAGGTCGTATGACCCGATACATGTTTGAGAGTTATGACCAAAACTCCTCATTTTAGCATTTTATGGCTATTTTCATGAGCTGCCCATAGATTTTGGGTTTATAGGCGATTTGCATGGCTTGTAAGACCCGATACATGTTGGAGAGTTAGGACCAAAACTTGTGGTTTTCGATTTTACGTCTGCTTTCATGAGCTATTGGCCATAGTTTTGGGGTTTTAGGCGATTATGGCTTTTAAGACCGATACTTGTTTGAGAGTTAGGACCAAAATATCGTCGTTTGCATTTTAGGGCCTTTAATGATCTATTGCCCATAGTTTTGGGATTCAAGGGGATCGAAGGCTGTAAACCCGATACATGTTCGAGAGTTATGACCAAAACTCGTTAGTTTTCGCCGTTTAATGCTTTCATGAGCTATTGCCCACAGTTTTGGCGTTCTAGGAGAACTACAACCGTAAGACCCGATACATGTTTGTGAGGTATGACCAAAACTCATCGCTTTCACGCTTTTCTCGCCATTTTCATGAGCTATTGCCCACAGTTTTGGGGTTTTAGGGCAATTTGCATAGCTTGTAACACGTGATACATGAATGAGAGTTAGGACCAAAATCTCGTTGTTTTCACGCTTTAGGTCATTTTCATGAGCTATTGCCCAGTTTTGGCATTCTAGGAAGATTTAGAACGACCGTAAGACCTAATACATGTTTGAGAGTTAGGACCAAAATCTCGCGTTTAGCGTGTTATGGCCATTTTCATGAGATATTGCCCATAGTTTTGTGGTTTCGTAGATTTGCATGGCTTGTAAGAGCCGATACATGTTTGATAGTTAAGACGAAAATATCGTTGTTTTCACGCTTGAACGGCGTTTTCATCAGCTATTGCCCATAGTTTTGGCTTTCTAGGGAGATTTACAAAGACTGTAAGATTTGGCTCCATTTTGAGAGTTATGACCAAATACTCGTCGTTTTTGTGTTTCATGGACATTTTCATGAGCTATTGCCCACACTTTTGGGGTTTTTAGCATGATTTGCATAGATTGTAAGAACCGATACATGCTTGAGAATTTGGACCAAAATCTCGTTGTTTTCTCTTTTTGGGGCCATTTTCATGAGCTATTTCCCACAGTTTTGGCGTTCTAGGGAGATTTACACTGACCGTAAGACCTAATACATGTTTGAAAGTTATGATCAAAATCTCGTTGTTTCCGCATTTTAGGGCCATTTTGATGAGTTATTACCCATAGTTTTTGGATTCCAGGGGGATTTGCATGGGCCATAAGACCCGATACATGTTTTAGAGTTATGAACAAAAACTCATTGTTTTCACCTTTACAACTGCTTTCACGAAGTTTTGCCCATAGTTTTGGGGTTCTAGGTAGACTTGCATGGTCGTAAGACCCTATACATGTTTGAGAGTTATGACCAAAACTCATTATTTTCGTGTTTGACGGCCGCTTTTCATGAGCTACTGCCTAGTTTTATGCGTAGGAGATTTACAACGACCGTAAGACCCGATACATGTTTGAGAGTTATCACCAAAACTCATCGCTTTCACGCTTTTATGGCCATTTTCAGAGCTATTGCCCACAGTTTTGGGGTTTTAGGGCGATTTGCATAGCTTGTAACAGCTGATAGATGTTTGAGAGTTAGGACCAAAATCTCGTTGTTTTCGTGTTTTAGGTCGCCTTCATGAGCTATTGTCCACATTTTTGGACTCTGGGGATTTGGAAGGACCGTAAAACCCGATACATGTTTGAGAGTTATGACGAAAACTAATCATTTTCGTGTTTAGGGCCATTTTCATGAGGTATTGACCGATACATGTCTCGAGAGTTAGGACCAAAATCTTGTTGTTTTCAGGTTTTACTACCGCTTTCATGAGCTATTGACCATAGTTTTGGCATTCTAGGAGGTTTTGCAAGGTCCGTATGACCCGATACATGTTTGAGAGTTATGACCAAAAACTCCTCATTTTAGCATTTTATGGCTATTTTCATGAGCTGCCGATAGATTTTGGGTTTATAGGGCGATTTGCATGGCTTGTACGACCCGATACATGTTGGAGAGTTAGGACCAAAAACTTGTGGTTTTCGCATTTTACGTCCGTTTTCATGAGCTATTGGCCATAGTTTTGGGGTTTCAGGGCGATTTGCATGGCTTTTAAGACCTGATACTTGTTTGAGAGTTAGGACCAAAATATCGTTGTTTTCGCATTTTAGGGCCATTTTAATGATCTATTGCCCATAGTTTAGGGATTCAAGGGGGATCTGGAAGGCCTGTAAACCCGATACATGTTCGAGAGTTATGACCAAAAACTCGTTAGTTTCGCGTTTGACGACTGTTTTCATGAGCTATTGCCCACAGTTTTGGCGTTCTAGGGAGAACTACAACGACTGTAAGACCCGATACATGTTTGTGAGGTATGACCAAAAACTCATCGTTTTCACGTTTTCTGGTCATTTTCATGAGCTATTGCCCACAGTTTTGGTGTTTTAGGGCAATTTGCATAGCTTGTAACATGTGATACATGAATGAGATTTAGGACCAAAATCTCGTTGTTTTCACGTTTTAGGGTCATTTTCATGAGCTATTGCCCACAGTTTTGGCATTCTAGGAAGATTTAGAACGACCATAAGACCTAATACATGTTTCAGAGTTAGGACCAAAATCTCGTCGTTTTAGCGTGTTATGGCCATTTTCATGAGATATTGCCCATAGTTTTGTGGTTTCAGGGAGATTTGCATGGCTTGTAAGAGCCGATACATGTTTGATAGTTAAGACGAAAATATCGTTGTTTTCACGTTTGAACGGCTGTTTTCATTAGCTAATGCCCACAGTTTTGGCGTTCTAGGGAGATTTACAAAGACTGTAAGATTTGGCACAAATTTGAGAGTTATGACCAAAAATTCGTTGTTTTTGTGTTTTATGGCGATTTTCATGAGCTATTGCCCACAGTTTTGGGGTTTTAGCGCGATTTGCATAGCTTGTAAGAACCGATACATGCTTGAGAGTTAGGACCAAAATCTCATTATTTTTGCTTTCTGGGGCCATTTTAATGAGCTATTGCCCATAGTTTTGGTGTTCTAGGGAGATTTATAACGACCGTAAGACCTAATACATGTTTGAAAGTTATGACCAAAATATCGTTGTTTCCGGATTTTAGGGCCATTTTGGTGAGTTATTGCCCACAGTTTTTGGATTGAAGTGGGATTTGCAAGGCCCGTAAGACCCGATACATGTTTCAGAGTTATGAAAAAAACTCATTGTTTTCACCTTTTACAGCCGTTTTCACGAGTTTTTGCCCATAGTTTTGGGGTTCTAGGTAGACTTGCATGGTCGTAAGACCCTATACATGTTTGAGAGTTATGACCAAAAACTCATTATTTTCGTGTTTGACGGCCGTTTTCATGAGCTACTGCCCACAGTTTTTGCGTTGTAGGGAGATTTACAACGACCGTAAGACCCGATACATGTTTGAGAGTTATCACCAAAAACTCATCGTTTTCACGTTTTATGGCCATTTTCAGGAGCTATTGCCCAGCTTTGGGGTTTTAGGGCGATTTGCATAGCTTGTAACAGTGATAGATGTTTGAGAGTTAGGACCAAAATCTCGTTGTTTTCGTGTTTTAGGTCGCCTTCATGAGCTATTGTCCACATTTTTGACTCTGGGGATTTGGAAGGACCGAAACCCGATACATGTTTGAGAGTTATGACGAAAACTAATCATTTTCGTGTTTTAGGGCCATTTTCATGAGGTATTGACCCGATACATGTCTGAGAGTTAGGACCAAAATCTTGTTGTTTTCGTGTTTTACTACCGCTTTTCATGAGCTATTGACCATAGTTTTGGCATTCTAGGAGGTTTTGCAAGGTCCGTATGACCCGATACATGTTTGAGAGTTATGACCAAAAACTCCTCATTTTAGCATTTTATGGCTATTTTCATGAGCTGCCCATAGATTTTGGGTTTATGGGGCGATTTGCATGGCTTGTACGACCCGATACATGTTGGAGAGTTAGGACCAAAAACTTGTGGTTTTCGTTTTACGTCCGCTTTCATGAGCTATTGGCCATAGTTTTGGGGTTTCAGGGCGATTTGCATGGCTTTTAAGACCTGATACTTGTTTGAGAGTTAGGACCAAAATATCGTTTTCGCATTTTAGGGCCGTTTTAATGATCTATTGCCCATAGTTTAGGGATTCAAGGGGGATCTGGAAGGCCTGTAAACCCGATACATGTTCGAGAGTTATGACCAAAAACGTTAGTTTCGCGTTTGACGATTTTTTCATGAGCTATTGCCCACAGTTTTGGCGTTCTAGGGAGAACTACAACGATCGTAAGACCCGATACATGTTTGTGAGGTATGACCAAAACTCATCGTTTTCACGTTTTCTGGCCATTTTCATGAGCTATTGCCCACAGTTTTGGGGTTTTAGGGCAATTTGCATAGCTTGTAACACGTGATACATGAATGAGATTTAGGACCAAAATCTCGTTGTTTTCACGTTTTAGGGTCATTTTCATGAGCTATTGCCCAGTTTTGGCATTCTAGGAAGATTTAGAACGACCATAAGACCTAATACATGTTTCAGAGTTAGGACCAAAATCTCGTCGTTTTAGCGTGTTATGGACATTTTCATGAGATATTGCCCATAGTTTTGTGGTTTCAGGGAGATTTGCATGGCATGGCTTGTAAGAGCCGATACATGTTTGATAGTTAAGACGAAAATATCGTTGTTTTCACGTTTGAACGGCTGTTTTCATTAGCTAATGCCCACAGTTTTGGCGTTCTAGGGAGATTTACAAAGACTGTAAGATTTGGCACAAATTTGAGAGTTATGACCAAAAATTCGTTGTTTTTGTGTTTTATGGCGATTTTCATGAGCTATTGCCCACAGTTTTGGGGTTTTAGCGCGATTTGCATAGCTTGTAAGAACCGATACATGCTTGAGAGTTAGGACCAAAATCTCATTATTTTTGCTTTCTGGGGCCATTTTAATGAGCTATTGCCCATAGTTTTGGTGTTCTAGGGAGATTTATAACGACCGTAAGACCTAATACATGTTTGAAAGTTATGACCAAAATATCGTTGTTTCCGGATTTTAGGGCCATTTTTGTGAGTTATTGCCCACAGTTTTTGGATTGCGATTGATTTGCAAGGCTGTAAGACCCGATACGTGTTTCAGAGTTATCAAAAAAACTCATTGTTTTCACCTTTTACAGCCGTTTTCACGAGTTTTTGCCCATAGTTTTGGGGTTCTAGGTAGACTTGCATGGTCGTAAGACCCTATACATGTTTGAGAGTTATGACCAAAAACTCATTATTTTCGTGTTTGACGGCCGTTTTCATGAGCTACTGCCCACAGTTTTTGCGTTGTAGGGAGATTTACAACGACCGTAAGACCCGATACATGTTTGAGAGTTATCACCAAAAACTCATCGTTTTCACGTTTTATGGCCATTTTCAGGAGCTATTGCCCACAGTTTTGGGGTTTTAGGGCGATTTGCATAGCTTGTAACAGCTGATAGATGTTTGAGAGTTAGGACCAAAATCTCGTTGTTTTCGTGTTTTAGGGTCGTCTTCATGAGCTATTGTCCACATTTTTTGGACTCCTGGGGGATTTGGAAGGACCGTAAAACCCGATACATGTTTGAGAGTTATGACGAAAAACTAATCATTTTCGTGTTTTAGGGCCATTTTCATGAGGTATTGACCCGATACATGTCTGAGAGTTAGGACCAAAATCTTGTTGTTTTCAGGTTTTACGGCCGTTTTCATGAGCTATTGACCATAGTTTTGGCATTCTAGGAGGTTTTGCAAGGTCCGTATGACCCGATACATGTTTGAGAGTTATGACCAAAAACTCCTCATTTTAGCATTTTATGGCTATTTTCATGAGCTGCCCATAGATTTTGGGTTTATAGGGCGATTTGCATGGCTTGTAAGACCCGATACATGTTGGAGAGTTAGGACCAAAAACTTGTGGTTTTCGCATTTTACGTCCGTTTTCATGAGCTATTGGCCATAGTTTTGGGGTTTCAGGGCGATTTGCATGGCTTTTAAGACCTGATACTTGTTTGAGAGTTAGGACCAAAATATCGTTGTTTTCGCATTTTAGGGCCGTTTTAATGATCTATTGCCCATAGTTTAGGGATTCAAGGGGGATCTGGAAGGCATGTAAACCCGATACATGTTCGAGAGTTATGACCAAAAACTCGTTAGTTTCGTTTGACTTGTTTTCATGAGCTATTGCCCAAAGTTTTGGCGTTCTAGGGAGAATTACAATGACCGTAAGACCCGATACATGTTTGTGAGGTATGACCAAAAACTCATCATTTTCACGTTTTATGGCCATTTTCATGAGCTATTGCCCACAGTTTTGGGGTTTTAGGGCGATTTGCATAGCTTGTAACACATGATACATGCATGAGAGTTAGGTCCAAAAATCGTTGTTTTCACGTTTTAGGGTCATTTTCATGAGCTATTGCCCACAGTTTTCGCGTTCTAGGAAGATTTACAACGACCGTAAGACCTAATACATGTTTGGGAGTTAGGACCAAAATCTCGTCGTTTTAGCGTGTTATGGCCATTTTCATGAGCTATTGCCCATAGTTTTGTGGTTTCAGGGCGATTTGCATGGCTTGTAAGACCCGATACATGTTTGATAGTTAAGACCAAAATATCGTTGTTTTCACGTTTGAACGGCTGTTTTCATTAGCTAATGCCCACAGTTTTGGCGTTCTAGGGAGATTTACAAAGACTGTAAGATTTGGCACAAATTTGAGAGTTATGACCAAAAACTCGTTGTTTTCGTGTTTTATGGCGATTTTCATGAGCTATTGCCCACAGTTTTGGGGTTTTAGCGCGATTTGCATAGCTTGTAAGAACCGATACATGCTTGAGAGTTAGGACCAAAATCTCATTATTTTTGCTTTCTGGGGCCATTTTAATGAGCTATTGCCCATAGTTTTGGTGTTCTAGGGAGATTTATAACGACCGTAAGACCTAATACATGTTTGAAAGTTATGACCAAAATATCGTTGTTTCCGGATTTTAGGGCCATTTTTGTGAGTTATTGCCCACAGTTTTTGGATTGCAGTGGGATTTGCAAGGCCCGTAAGACCCGATACATGTTTCAGAGTTATGAAAAAAACTCATTGTTTTCACCTTTTACAGCCGTTTTCACGAGTTTTTGCCCATAGTTTTGGGGTTCTAGGTAGACTTGCATGGCCGTAAGACCCTATACATGTTTGAGAGTTATGACCAAAAACTCGTTATTTTCGTGTTTGACGGCCGTTTTCATGAGCTACTGCCCACAGTTTTAGCGTTGCAGGGAGATTTACAACGACCGTAAGACCCGATACATGTTTGAGAGTTATGACCAAAAACTCATCGTTTTCACGTTTTATGGCCATTTTCAGGAGCTATTGCCCACAGTTTTGGGGTTTTAGGGCGATTTGCATAGCTTGTAACAGCTGATAGATGTTTGAGAGTTAGGACCAAAATCTCGTTGTTTTCGTGTTTTAGGGTCGTCTTCATGAGCTATTGTCCACATTTTTTGGACTCCTGGGGGATTTGGAAGGACCGTAAAACCCGATACATGTTTGAGAGTTATGACGAAAAACTAATCATTTTCGTGTTTTAGGGCCATTTTCATGAGGTATTGACCCGATACATGTCTGAGAGTTAGGACCAAAATCTTGTTGTTTTCAGGTTTTACGGCCGTTTTCATGAGCTATTGACCATAGTTTTGGCATTCTAGGAGGTTTTGCAAGGTCCGTATGACCGATACATGTTTGAGAGTTATGACCAAAACTCCTCATTTTAGCATTTTATGGCTATTTTCATGAGCTGCCCATAGATTTTGGGTTTATAGGGCGATTTGCATGGCTTGTAAGACCCGATACATGTTGGAGAGTTAGGACCAAAAACTTGTGGTTTTCGCATTTTACGTCCGTTTTCATGAGCTATTGGCCATAGTTTTGGGGTTTCAGGGCGATTTGCATGGCTTTTAAGACCTGATACTTGTTTGAGAGTTAGGACCAAAATATCGTCGTTTTCGCATTTTAGGGCCGTTTTAATGAGCTATTGCCCATAGTTTTGGGATTCAAGGGGGATCTGGAAGGCCTGTAAACCCGATACATGTTCGAGAGTTATGACCAAAAACTCGTTAGTTTCGCGTTTGACGACTGTTTTCATGAGCTATTGCCCACAGTTTTGGCGTTCTAGGGAGAACTACAACGACTGTAAGACCCGATACATGTTTGTGAGGTATGACCAAAAACTCATCGTTTTCACGTTTTCTGGCCATTTTCATGAGCTACTGCCCATAGTTTTGGGGTTTTAGGGCGATTTGCATAGCTTGTAACACGTGATACATGAATGAGAGTTAGGACCAAAATCTCGTTGTTTTCACGTTTTAGAGTCATTTTCATGAGCTATTGCCCACAGTTTTGGCATTCTAGGAAGATTTAGAACGACCGTAAGACCTAATACATGTTTCAGAGTTAGGACCAAAATCTCGTCGTTTTAGCGTGTTATGGCCATTTTCATGAGATATTGCCCATAGTTTTGTGGTTTCAGGGCGATTTGCATGGCTTGTAAGAGCCGATACATGTTTGATAGTTAAGACGAAAATATCGTTGTTTTCACGTTTGAACGGCTGTTTTCATTAGCTAATGCCCACAGTTTTGGCGTTCTAGGGAGATTTACAAAGACTGTATGATTTGGCACAAATTTGAGAGTTATGACCAAAAATTCGTTGTTTTTGTGTTTTATGGCGATTTTCATGAGCTATTGCCCACTGTTTTGGGGTTTTAGCGCGATTTGCATAGCTTGTAAGACCCGATACATGCTTGAGAGTTAGGACCAAAATCTCATTATTTTTGCTTTCTGGGGCCATTTTAATGAGCTATTGCCCATAGTTTTGGCGTTCTAGGGAGATTTATAACGACCGTAAGACCTAATACATGTTTGAAAGTTATGACCAAAATCTCGTTGTTTCCCCATTTTAGGGCCATTTTGGTGAGTTATTGCCCAGTTTTTGGATTTGTGGGATTTGCAAGGCCGTAAGACCCGATACATGTTTCAGAGTTATGAAAAAACTCATTGTTTTCACCTTTTACAACCGTTTCACGAGTTTTTGCCCATAGTTTTGGGGTTCTAGGTAGACTTGCATGGCCGTAAGACCCTATACATGTTTGAGAGTTATGACCGAAAACTCATTATTTTCGTGTTTGACGGCCGTTTTCATGAGCTACTGCCCACAGTTTTTGCGTTGCAGGGAGATTTACAACGACCGTAAGACCCGATACATGTTTGAGAGTTATCACCAAAAACTCATCGTTTTCACGTTTTATGGCCATTTTCAGGAGCTATTGCCCAGCTTTTGGGGTTTTAGGGCGATTTGCATAGCTTGTAACAGCTGATAGATGTTTGAGAGTTAGGACCAAAATCTCGTTGTTTTCGTGTTTTAGGGTCGTCTTCATGAGCTATTGTCCACATTTTTTAGACTCCTGGGGGATTTGGAAGGACCGTAAAACCCGATACATGTTTGAGAGTTATGACGAAAAACTAATCATTTTCGTGTTTTAGGGCCATTTTCATGAGGTATTGACCTGATACATGTCTGAGAGTTAGGACCAAAATCTTGTTGTTTTCAGGTTTTACGTTTTCATGAGCTATTGACCATAGTTTTGGCATTCTAGGAGGTTTTGCAAGGTCCGTATGACCCAATACATGTTTGAGAGTTATGACCAAAAACTCCTCATTTTAGCATTTTATGGCTATTTTCATGAGCTGCCCATAGATTTTGGGTTTATAGGGCGATTTGCATGGCTTGTAAGACCCGATACATGTTGGAGAGTTAGGACCAAAAACTTGTGGTTTTCGCATTTCGTCGTTTTCATGAGCTATTGGCCATAGTTTTGGGGTTTCGAGGCGATTTGCATGGCTTTTAAGACTGATACTTGTTTGAGAGTTAGGACCAAAATCGTCGTTTTCGCATTTTAGGGCCGTTTAATGATCTATTGCCCATAGTTTAGGGATTCAAGGGGATCTGGAAGGCTGTAAACCCGATACATGTTCGAGAGTTATGACCAAAACTCGTTAGTTTCGCGTTGACGACTGTTTTCATGAGCTATTGCCCACAGTTTTGGCGTTCTAGGGAGAACTACAACGACTGTAAGACCCGATACATGTTTGTGAGGTATGACCAAAAACTCATCGTTTTCACGTTTTCTGGCCATTTTCATGAGCTATTGCCCACAGTTTTGGGGTTTTAGGGCAATTTGCATAGCTTGTAACACGTGATACATGAATGAGATTTAGGACCAAAATCTCGTTGTTTTCACGTTTTAGGGTCATTTTCATGAGCTATTGCCCACAGTTTTGGCATTCTAGGAAGATTTAGAACGACCATAAGACCTAATACATGTTTCAGAGTTAGGACCAAAATCTCGTCGTTTTAGCGTGTTATGGCCATTTTCATGAGATATTGCCCATAGTTTTGTGGTTTCAGGGAGATTTGCATGGCTTGTAAGAGCCGATACATGTTTGATAGTTAAGACGAAAATATCGTTGTTTTCACGTTTGAACGGATATTTTCATTAGCTAATGCCCACAGTTTTGGCGTTCTAGGGAGATTTACAAAGACTGTAAGATTTGGCACAAATTTGAGAGTTATGACCAAAAATTCGTTGTTTTTGTGTTTTATGGCGATTTTCATGAGCTATTGCCCACAGTTTTGGGGTTTTAGCGCGATTTGCATAGCTTGTAAGAACCGATACATGCTTGAGAGTTAGGACCAAAATCTCATTTTTTTTTTCTGGGGCCATTTTAATGAGCTATTGCCCATAGTTTTGGTGTTCTAGGGAGATTTATAACGACCGTAAGACCTAATACATGTTTGAAAGTTATGACCAAAATATCGTTGTTTCCGGATTTTAGGGCCATTTTTGTGAGTTATTGCCCACAGTTTTTGGATTGCAGTGGGATTTGCAAGGCCCGTAAGACCCGATACATGTTTGAGTTATGAAAAAACTCATTGTTTTCACCTTTACAACCGTTTCACGAGTTTTGCCCATAGTTTTGGGGTTCTAGGTAGACTTGCATGGTCGTAAGACCCTATACATGTTTGAGAGTTATGACCAAAACTCATTATTTTCGTGTTTGACGGCCGTTTTCATGAGCTATCGCCCCAGTTTTTGCGTTGCGGGAGATTTACAATGACCGTAAGACCCGATACATGTTTGAGAGTTATCACCAAAACTCATCGTTTTCACGTTTATGGCCATTTTCAGAGCTATTGCCCAGTTTTGGGGTTTTAGGGCGATTTGCATAGCTTGTAACAGGTGATAGATGTTTGAGAGTTAGGACCAAAATCTCGTTGTTTTCGTGTTTTAGGTCGTCTTCATGAGCTATTGTCCACATTTTTTGGACTCCTGGGGGATTTGGAAGGACCGTAAAACCCGATACATGTTTGAGAGTTATGACGAAAAACTAATCATTTTCGTGTTTTAGGGCCATTTTCATGAGGTATTGACCCGATACATGTCTGAGAGTTAGGACCAAAATCTTGTTGTTTTCAGGTTTTACGGCCGTTTTCATGAGCTATTGACCATAGTTTTGGCATTCTAGGAGGTTTTGCAAGGTCCGTATGACCCGATACATGTTTGAGAGTTATGACCAAAAACTCCTCATTTTAGCATTTTATGGCTATTTTCATGAGCTGCCCATAGATTTTGGGTTTATAGGGCGATTTGCATGGCTTGTAAGACCCGATACATGTTGGAGAGTTAGGACCAAAAACTTGTGGTTTTCGCATTTTACGTCCGTTTTCATGAGCTATTGGCCATAGTTTTGGGGTTTCAGGGCGATTTGCATGGCTTTTAAGACCTGATACTTGTTTGAGAGTTAGGACCAAAATATCGTCGTTTTCGCATTTTAGGGCCGTTTTAATGATCTATTGCCCATAGTTTAGGGATTCAGGGGATGGAAGGCACGTAAACCCGATACATGTTCGAGAGTTATGACCAAAACTCGTTAGTTTCGCGTTTGACGATGTTTTCATGAGCTATTGCCCAGTTTTGGCGTTCTAGGGAGAACTACAACGATCAAGACCCGATACATGTTTGTGAGGTATGACCAAAAACTCATCGTTTTCACGTTTTCTGGCCATTTTCATGAGCTATTGCGCACAGTTTTGGGGTTTTAGGGCAATTTGCATAGCTTGTAACACGTGATACATGAATGAGATTTAGGACCAAAATCTCGTTGTTTTCACGTTTTAGGGTCATTTTCATGAGCTATTGCCCACAGTTTTGGCATTCTAGGAAGATTTAGAACGACCATAAGACCTAATACATGTTTCAGAGTTAGGACCAAAATCTCGTCGTTTTAGCGTGTTATGGCCATTTTCATGAGATATTGCCCATAGTTTTGTGGTTTCAGGGAGATTTGCATGGCTTGTAAGAGCCGATACATGTTTGATAGTTAAGACGAAAATATCGTTGTTTTCACGTTTGAACGGCTGTTTTCATTAGCTAATGCCCACAGTTTTGGCGTTCTAGGGAGATTTACAAAGACTGTAAGATTTGGCACAAATTTGAGAGTTATGACCAAAAATTCGTTGTTTTTGTGTTTTATGGCGATTTTCATGAGCTATTGCCCACGGTTTTGGGGTTTTAGCGCGATTTGCATAGCTTGTAAGAACCGATACATGCTTGAGAGTTAGGACCAAAATCTCATTATTTTTTCTTTCTGGGGCCATTTTAATGAGCTATTGCCCATAGTTTTGGTGTTCTAGGGAGATTTATAACGACCGTAAGACCTAATACATGTTTGAAAGTTATGACCAAAATATCGTTGTTTCCGGATTTTAGGGCCATTTTTGTGAGTTATTGCCCACAGTTTTTGGATTGCAGTGGGATTTGCAAGGCCCGTAAGACCCGATACATGTTTCAGAGTTATGAAAAAAACTCATTGTTTTCACCTTTTACAGCCGTTTTCACGAGTTTTTGCCCATAGTTTTGGGGTTCTAGGTAGACTTGCATGGCCGTAAGACCCTATACATGTTTGAGAGTTATGACCGAAAACTCATTATTTTCGTGTTTGACGGCCGTTTTCATGAGCTACTGCCCACAGTTTTTGCGTTGCAGGGAGATTTACAACGACCGTAAGACCCGATACATGTTTGAGAGTTATCACCAAAAACTCATCGTTTTCACGTTTTATGGCCATTTTCAGGAGCTATTGCCCACAGTTTTGGGGTTTTAGGGCGATTTGCATAGCTTGTAACAGCTGATAGATGTTTGAGAGTTGGGACCAAAATCTCGTTGTTTTCGTGTTTTAGGGTCGTCTTCATGAGCTATTGTCCACATTTTTTGGACTCCTGGGGGATTTGGAAGGACCGTAAAACCCGATACATGTTTGAGAGTTATGACGAAAAACTAATCATTTTCGTGTTTTAGGGCCATTTTCATGAGGTATTGACCCGATACATGTCTGAGAGTTAGGACCAAAATCTTGTTGTTTTCAGGTCTTCTGGCCCGTTTGCATTAGCTATTGACCATAGTTTTGGCATTCTAGGAGGTTTTGCAAGGTCCGTATGACCCGATACATGTTTGAGAGTTATGACCAAAAACTCCTCATTTTAGCATTTTATGGCTATTTTCATGAGCTGCCGATAGATTTTGGGTTTATAGGGCGATTTGCATGGCTTGTAAGACCCGATACATGTTGGAGAGTTAGGACCAAAAACTTGTGGTTTTCGCATTTTACGTCCGTTTTCATGAGCTATTGGCCATAGTTTTGGGGTTTCAGGGCGATTTGCATGGCTTTTAAGACCTGATACTTGTTTGAGAGTTAGGACCAAAATATCGTCGTTTTCGCATTTTAGGGCCGTTTTAATGATCTATTGCCCATAGTTTAGGGATTCAAGGGGGATCTGGAAGGCCTGTAAACCCGATACATGTTCGAGAGTTATGACCAAAAACTCGTTAGTTTCGCGTTTGACGACTGTTTTCATGAGCTATTGCCCACAGTTTTGGCGTTCTAGGGAGAACTACAACGACTGTAAGACCCGATACATGTTTGTGAGGTATGACCAAAAACTCATCGTTTTCACGTTTTCTGGCCATTTTCATGAGCTATTGCCCACAGTTTTGGGGTTTTAGGGCAATTTGCATAGCTTGTAACACGTGATACATGAATGAGATTTAGGACCAAAATCTCGTTGTTTTCACGTTTTAGGGTCATTTTCATGAGCTATTGCCCACAGTTTTGGCATTCTAGGAAGATTTAGAACGACCATAAGACCTAATACATGTTTCAGAGTTAGGACCAAAATCTAAATCGTTTTAGCGTGTGATGGACATTTTCATGAGATATTGCCCATAGTTTTGTGGTTTCAGGGAGATTTGCATGGCTTGTAAGAGCCGATACATGTTTGATAGTTAAGACGAAAATATCGTTGTTTTCACGTTTGAACGGCTGTTTTCATTAGCTAATGCCCACAGTTTTGGCGTTCTAGGGAGATTTACAAAGACTGTAAGATTTGGCACAAATTTGAGAGTTATGACCAAAAATTCGTTGTTTTTGTGTTTTATGGCGATTTTCATGAGCTATTGCCCACAGTTTTGGGGTTTTAGCGCGATTTGCATAGCTTGTAAGAACCGATACATGCTTGAGAGTTAGGACCAAAATCTCATTTTTTTTTTCTGGGGCCATTTTAATGAGCTATTGCCCATAGTTTTGGTGTTCTAGGGAGATTTATAACGACCGTAAGACCTAATACATGTTTGAAAGTTATGACCAAAATATCGTTGTTTCCGGATTTTAGGGCCATTTTTGTGAGTTATTGCCCACAGTTTTTGGATTGCAGTGGGATTTGCAAGGCCCGTAAGACCCGATACATGTTTCAGAGTTATGAAAAAAACTCATTGTTTTCACCTTTTACAACCGTTTTCACGAGTTTTTGCCCATAGTTTTGGGGTTCTAGGTAGACTTGCATGGCCGTAAGACCCTATACATGTTTGAGAGTTATGACCAAAACTCATTATTTTCGTGTTTGGCCGTTTTCATGAGCTCACGCCCACAGTTTTTGCGTTGGGAGATTTACAACCCGTAAGACCGATACATGTTTGAGAGTTATCACCAAAACTCATCGTTTTCACGTTTATGGCCATTTTCAGGAGCTATTGCCCACAGTTTTGGGGTTTTAGGGCGATTTGCATAGCTTGTAACAGCTGATAGATGTTTGAGAGTTGGGACCAAAATCTCGTTGTTTTCGTGTTTTAGGGTCGTCTTCATGAGCTATTGTCCACATTTTTTGGACTCCTGGGGGATTTGGAAGGACCGTAAAACCCGATACATGTTTGAGAGTTATGACGAAAAACTAATCATTTTCGTGTTTTAGGGCCATTTTCATGAGGTATTGACCCGATACATGTCTGAGAGTTAGGACCAAAATCTTGTTGTTTTCAGGTTTTACGGCCGTTTTCATGAGCTATTGACCATAGTTTTGGCATTCTAGGAGGTTTTGCAAGGTCCGTATGACCCGATACATGTTTGAGAGTTATGACCAAAAACTCCTCATTTTAGCATTTTATGGCTATTTTCATGAGCTGCCCATAGATTTTGGGTTTATAGGGCGATTTGCATGGCTTGTAAGACCCGATACATGTTGGAGAGTTAGGACCAAAAACTTGTGGTTTTCGCATTTTACGTCCGTTTTCATGAGCTATTGGCCATAGTTTTGGGGTTTCAGGGCGATTTGCATGGCTTTTAAGACCTGATACTTGTTTGAGAGTTAGGACCAAAATATCGTCGTTTTCGCATTTTAGGGCCGTTTTAATGAGCTATTGCCCATAGTTTTGGGATTCAAGGGGGATCTGGAAGGCCTGTAAACCCGATACATGTTCGAGAGTTATGACCAAAAACTCGTTAGTTTCGCGTTTGACGACTGTTTTCATGAGCTATTGCCCACAGTTTTGGCGTTCTAGGGAGAACTACAACGACTGTAAGACCCGATACATGTTCGTGAGGTATGACCAAAAACTCATCGTCTTCATGTTTTCTGGCCATTTTCATGAGCTACTGCCCACAGTTTTGGGGTTTTAGGGCGATTTGCATAGCTTCTAACACGTGATACATGAATGAGAGTTAGGACCAAAATCTCGTTGTTTTCACGTTTTACGGTCATTTTCATGAGCTATTGCCCACAGTTTTGGCATTCTAGGAAGATTTAGAACGACCGTAAGACCTAATACATGTTTCAGAGTTAGGACCAAAATCTCGTCGTTTTAACGTGTTACGTCCGTTTTCATGAGCTATTGCCCATAGTTTTGTGGTTTCAGGGCGATTTGCATGGCTTGTAAGACCCGATACATGTTTGATAGTTAAGACGAAAATATCGTTGTTTTCACGTTTGAACGGCTGTTTTCATTAGCTAATGCCCACAGTTTTGGCGTTCTAGGGAGATTTACAAAGACTGTAAGATTTGGCACAAATTTGAGAGTTATGACCAAAAACTCGTTGTTTTCGTGTTTTATGGCGATTTTCATGAGCTATTGCCCACAGTTTTGGGGTTTTAGCGCGATTTGCATAGCTTGTAAGAACCGATACATGCTTGAGAGTTAGGACCAAAATCTCATTATTTTTGCTTTCTGGGGCCATTTTAATGAGCTATTGCCCATAGTTTTGGTGTTCTAGGGAGATTTATAACGTCCGTAAGACCTAATACATGTTTGAAAGTTATGACCAAAATATCGTTGTTTCCGGATTTTAGGGCCATTTTTGTGAGTTATTGCCCAGAGTTTTTGGATTGCAGTGGGATTTGCAAGGCCCGTAAGACCCGATACATGTTTCAGAGTTATGAAAAAAACTCATTGTTTTCACCTTTTACAGCCGTTTTCACGAGTTTTTGCCCATAGTTTTGGGGTTCTAGGTAGACTTGCATGGCCGTAAGACCCTATACATGTTTGAGAGTTATGACCGAAAACTCATTATTTTCGTGTTTGACGGCCGTTTTCATGAGCTACCGCCACAGTTTTGCGTTGGGGAGATTTACAACGCCGTAAGACCCGATACATGTTTGAGAGTTATCACCAAAACTCATCGTTTTCACGTTTATGGCCATTTTCAGGAGCTATTGCCCAGTTTTGGGGTTTTAGGGCGATTTGCATAGCTTGTAACGGTGATAGATGTTTGAGAGTTAGGACCAAAATCTCGTTGTTTTCGTGTTTTAGGTCGTCTTCATGAGCTATTGTCCACATTTTTTGGACTCCTGGGGGATTTGGAAGGACCGTAAAACCCGATACATGTTTGAGAGTTATGACGAAAAACTAATCATTTTCGTGTTTTAGGGCCATTTTCATGAGGTATTGACCCGATACATGTCTGAGAGTTAGGACCAAAATCTTGTTGTTTTCAGGTTTTACGGCCGTTTTCATGAGCTATTGACCATAGTTTTGGCATTCTAGGAGGTTTTGCAAGGTCCGTATGACCCGATACATGTTTGAGAGTTATGACCAAAAACTCCTCATTTTAGCATTTTATGGCTATTTTCATGAGCTGCCCATAGATTTTGGGTTTATAGGGCGATTTGCATGGCTTGTAAGACCCGATACATGTTGGAGAGTTAGGACCAAAAACTTGTGGTTTTCGCATTTTACGTCCGTTTTCATGAGCTATTGCCCATAGTTTTGGGGTTTCAGGGCGATTTGCATGGCTTTTAAGACCTGATACTTGTTTGAGAGTTAGGACCAAAATATCGTCGTTTTCGCATTTTAGGGCCGTTTTAATGAGCTATTGCCCATAGTTTTGGGATTCAAGGGGGATCTGGAAGGCCTGTAAACCCGATACATGTTCGAGAGTTATGACCAAAAACTCGTCAGTTTTCGTTTGACGTTGTTTTCATGAGCTATTGCCCACAGTTTTGGCGTTCTAGGAGAACTACAACGATCAAGACCCGATACATGTTTGTGAGGTATGACCAAAAACTCATCGTTTTCACGTTTTCTGGTCATTTTCATGAGCTCTTGCCCACAGTTTTGGTGTTTTAGGGCAATTTGCATAGCTTGTAACATGTGATACATGAATGAGATTTAGGACCAAAATCTCGCTGTTTTCACGTTTTACGGTCATTTTCATGAGCTATTGCCCACAGTTTTGGCATTCTAGGAAGATTTAGAACGACCGTAAGACCTAATACATGTTTCAGAGTTAGGACCAAAATCTCGTCGTTTTAGCGTGTTATGGCCATTTTCATGAGATATTGCCCATAGTTTTGTGGTTTTAGGGCGATTTGCATGGCTTGTAAGAGCCGATACATCTTTGATAGTTAAGACGAAAATATCGTTGTTTTCACGTTTGCACGGCTGTTTTCATTAGCTAATGCCCACAGTTTTGGCGTTCTAGGGAGATTTACAAAGACTGTAAGATTTGGCACAAATTTGAGAGTTATGACCAAAAATTCGTTGTTTTTGTGTTTTATGGCGATTTTCATGAGCTATTGCCCACATTTTTGGGGTTTTAGCGCGATTTGCATAGCTTGTAAGAACCGATACATGCTTGAGAGTTAGGACCAAAATCTCATTATTTTTGCTTTCTCGGGCCATTTTAATGAGCTATTCCCCATAGTTTTGGTGTTCTAGTGAGATTTATAACGACCGTAAGACCTAATACATGTTTGAAAGTTATGACCAAAATATCGTTGTTTCCGGATTTTAGGGCCATTTTTGTGAGTTATTGCCCATAGTTTTTGGATTGCAGTGGGATTTGCAAGGCCCGTAAGACCCGATACATGTTTCAGAGTTATGAAAAAACTCATTGTTTTCACCTTTTATAGCGTTTTCACGAGTTTTTGCCCATAGTTTTGGGGTTCTAGGTAGACTTGCATGGCCGTAAGACCCTATACATGTTTGAGAGTTAGGACCGAAAACTCATTATTTTCGTGTTTGTGACGTTTTCATGAGCTACGCCCACAGTTTTGCGTTGCAGGAGATTTACAACGACCGTAAGACCCGATACATGTTTGAGAGTTATCACCAAAATCATCGTTTTCACGTTTATGGCCATTTTCAGAGCTATTGCCCACAGTTTTGGGGTTTTAGGGCGATTTGCATAGCTTGTAACGGTGATAGATGTTTGAGAGTTAGGACCAAAATCTCGTTGTTTTCGTGTTTTAGGGTCGTCTTCATGAGCTATTGTCCACATTTTTTGGACTCTTGGGGGATTTGGACGGGCCGTAACACCAGATAAATGTTTGCGAGTATGAAAAACTAATCATTTTCGTGTTTTAGGGCCATTTTCCTGAGGTATTGACCCGATACATGTCTGAGAGTTAGGACCAAAATCTTGTTGTTTTCAGGATTTACGGACGTTTTCATGAGCTATTAACCATAGTTTTGGCATTCTAGGAGGTTTTGCAAGGTCCATATGACCCGATACATGTTTGAGAGTTATGACTAAAAACTCCTCATTTTAGCATTTTATGGCTATTTTCATGAGCTGCCCATAGATTTTGGGTTTATAGGGCGATTTGCATGGCTTGTAAGACCCGATACATGTTGGAGAGTTAGGACCAAAAACTTGTGGTTTTCGCATTTTACGTCCGTTTTCATGAGCTATTGGCCATAGTTTTGGGGTTTCAGGGCGATTTGCATGGCTTTTAAGACCTGATACTTGTTTGAGAGTTAGGACCAAAATATCATCCTTTTCGCATTTTTGGGCCGTTTTAATGAGCTATTGCCCATAGTTTTGGGATTCAAGTGGGATCTGGAAGGCCTGTAAACCCGATACATGTTCGAGATTTATGACCAAAAACTCGTTAGTTTCGCGTTTGACGACTGTTTTCATGAGCTATTGCCCACAGTTTTGGTGTTCTAGGGAGAACTACAACGACTGTAAGACCCGATACATGTTTGTGAGGTATGACCAAAAACTCATCGTCTTCATGTTTTCTGGCCATTTCATGAGCTATTGCCCACAGTTTTGGGGTTTTAGGGCGATTTGCATAGCTTGTAATACGTGATACATGAATGAGAGTTAGGACCAAAATCTCGTTGTTTTCACGTTTTAGTGTCATTTTCATGAGCTATTGCCCACAGTTTTGGCATTCTAGGAAGATTTAGAACGACCGTAAGACCTAATACATGTTTCAGAGTTAGGACCAAAATCTCGTCGTTTTAGCGTGTTATGGCCATTTTCATGAGATATTGCCCATAGTTTTGTGGTTTCAGGGCGATTTGCATGGCTTGTAAGAGCCGATACATGTTTGATAGTTAAGACGAAAATATCGTTGTTTTCACGTTTGAACGGCTGTTTTCATTAGCTAATGCCCACAGTTTTGGCGTTCTAGGGAGATTTACAAAGACTGTAAGATTTGGCACAAATTTGAGAGTTATGACCAAAAATTTGTTGTTTTTGTGTTTTATGGCCATTTTCATGAGCTATTGCCCACAGTTTTGGGGTTTTAGCGCGATTTGCATAGCTTGTAAGAACCGATACATGCTTGAGAGTTAGGACCAAAATCTCATTATTTTTGCTTTCTGGGGCCATTTTAACGAGCTATTGCCCATAGTTTTGGTGTTCTAGTGAGATTTATAACGACCGTAAGACCTAATACATGTTTGAAAGTTATGACCAAAATATCATTGTTTCCGGATTGTAGGGCCATTTTGGTGAGTTATTGCCCAGTTTTTGGATTGCGATGGGATTTGCAAGGCCGTAAGACCCGATACATGTTTGAGTTATGAAAAAACTCATTGTTTTCACCTTTTACAGCCGTTTTCACGAGTTGTTGCCCATAGTTTTGGGGTTCTAGGTAGAATTGCATGGCAGTAAGACCCTATACATGTTTGAGAGTTATGACCAAAAACTCATTATTTTCGTGTTTGACGGCCGTTTTCATGAGCTGCCCATAGTTTTTGCGTTGTAGGGAGATTTACAACGACCGTAAGACCCGATACATGTTTGAGAGTTATCACCAAAAACTCATCGTTTTCACGTTTTATGGCCATTTTCAGGAGCTATTGCCCACAGTTTTGGGGTTTTAGGGCGATTTGCATAGCTTGTAACAGCTGATAGATGTTTGAGAGTTAGGACCAAAATCTCGTTGTTTTCGTGTTTTAGGGTCGTCTTCATGAGCTATTGTCCACATTTTTTGGACTCCTGGGGGATTTGGAAGGACCGTAAAACCCGATACATGTTTGAGAGTTATGACGAAAAACTAATCATTTTCGTGTTTTAGGGCCATTTTCATGAGGTATTGACCCGATACATGTCTGAGAGTTAGGACCAAAATCTTGTTGTTTTCAGGTTTTACGGCCGTTTGCATTAGCTATTGACCATAGTTTTGGCATTCTAGGAGGTTTTGCAAGGTCCGTATGACCCGATACATGTTTGAGAGTTATGACCAAAAACTCCTCATTTTAGCATTTTATGGCTATTTTCATGAGCTGCCCATAGATTTTGGGTTTATAGGGCGATTTGCATGGCTTGTAAGACCCGATACATGTTGGAGAGTTAGGACCAAAAACTTGTGGTTTTCGCATTTTACGTCCGTTTTCATGAGCTATTGGCCATAGTTTTGGGGTTTCAGGGCGATTTGCATGGCTTTTAAGACCTGATACTTGTTTGAGAGTTAGGACCAAAATATCGTCGTTTTCGCATTTTAGGGCCGTTTCAATGATCTATTGCCCATAGTTTTGGGATTCAAGGGGGATCTGGAAGGCCTGTAAACCCGATACATGTTCGAGAGTTATGACCAAAAACTCGTTAGTTTCGCGATTGACGACTGTTTTCATGAGCTATTGCCCACAGTTTTGGCATTCTAGGGAGAACTACAATGACTGTAAGACCCGATACATGTTTGTGAGGTATGACCAAAAACTCATCGTCTTCATGTTTTCTGGCCATTTTCATGAGCTATTGCCCACAGTTTTGGGGTTTTAGGGCGATTTGCATAGCTTGTAACACGTGATACATGAATGAGAGTTAGGATCAAAATCTCGTTGTTTTCACGTTTTAGGGTCATTTTCATGAGCTATTGCCCATAGTTTTGGCATTCTAGGAAGATTTAGAACGACCGTAAGACCTAATACATGTTTCAGAGTTAGGACCAAAATCTCGTCGTTTTAGCGTGTTATGGCCATTTTCATGAGATATTGCCCATAGTTTTGTGGTTTCAGGGCGATTTGCATGGCTTGTAAGAGCCGATACATGTTTGATAGTTAAGACGAAAATATCGTTGTTTTCACGTTTGAACGGCTGTTTTCATTAGCTAATGCCCACAGTTTTGGCGTTCTAGGGAGATTTACAAAGACTGTAAGATTTGGCACAAATTTGAGAGTTATGACCAAAAATTTGTTGTTTTTGTGTTTTATGGCCATTTTCATGAGCTATTGCCCACAGTTTTGGGGTTTTAGCGCGATTTGCATAGCTTGTAAGAACCGATACATGCTTGAGAGTTAGGACCAAAATCTCATTATTTTTGCTTTCTGGGGCCATTTTAATGAGCTATTGCCCATAGTTTTGGTGTTCTAGGGAGATTTATAACGACCGTAAGACCTAATACATGTTTGAAAGTTATGACCAAAATATCGTTGTTTCCGGATTTTAGGGCCATTTTGGTGAGTTATTGCCCACAGTTTTTGGATTGCAGTGGGATTTGCAAGGCCCGTAAGACCCGATACATGTTTCAGAGTTATGAAAAAAACTCATTGTTTTCACCTTTTACAGCCGTTTTCACGAGTTTTTGCCCATAGTTTTGGGGTTCTAGGTAGACTTGCATGGCCGTAAGACCCTATACATGTTTGAGAGTTATGACCAAAAACTCGTTATTTTCGTGTTTGACGGCCGTTTTCATGAGATCGCCCACGCTTTTTTGCGTTGTAGGGAGATTTACAACGACCGTAAGACCCGATACATGTTTGAGATTTATCACCAAAAACTCATCGTTTTCGCGTTTTATGGCCATTTTCAGGAGCTATTGCCCACAGTTTTGGGGTTTTAGGGCGATTTGCATAGCTTGTAACAGTTGATAGATGTTTGAGAGTTAGGACCAAAATCTCGTTGTTTTCGTGTTTTAGGGTCGTCTTCATGAGCTATTGTCCACATTTTTTGGACTCCTGGGGGATTTGGAAGGACCGTAAAACCCGATACATGTTTGAGAGTTATGACGAAAAACTAATCATTTTCGTGTTTTAGGGCCATTTTCATGAGGTATTGACCCGATACATGTCTGAGAGTTAGGACCAAAATCTTGTTGTTTTCAGGTTTTACGTCCGTTTTCATGAGCTATTGACCATAGTTTTGGCATTCCGGGAGGTTTTGCAAGGTCCGTATGACCCGATACATGTTTGAGAGTTATGACCAAAAACTCCTCATTTTAGCATTTTATGGCTATTTTCATGAGCTGCCCATAGATTTTGGGTTTATAGGGCAATTTGCATGGCTTGTAAGACCCGATACATGTTGGAGAGTTAGGACCAAAAACTTGTGGTTTTCGCATTTTACGTCCGTTTTCATGAGCTATTGGCCATAGTTTTGGGGTTTCAGGGCGATTTGCATGGCTTTTAAGACCTGATACTTGTTTGAGATTAGGACCAAAATATCGTCGTTTTCGCATTTTAGGGCCGTTTTAATGATCTATTGCCCATAGTTTTGGGATTCAAGGGGGATCTGGAAGGCCTGTAAACCCGATACATGTTCGAGAGTTATGACCAAAAACTCGTTAGTTTCGCGTTTGACGACTGTTTTCATGAGCTATTGCCCACAGTTTTGGCGTTCTAGGGAGAACTACAACGACCGTAAGACCCGATACATGTTTGTGAGGTATGACCAAAAACTCATCGTTTTCACGTTTTCTGGCCATTTTCATGAGCTATTGCCCACATTTTTGGGGTTTTAGGGCGATTTGCATAGCTTGTAACACGTGATACATGCATGAGAGTTAGGACCAAAATCTCGTTGTTTTCACGTTTTAGGGTCATTTTCATGAGCTATTGCCCACGGTTTTGGCGTTCTAGGAAGATTTAGAATAACCGTAAGACCTAATACATGTTTGAGAGTTAGGACCAAAATCTCGTCATTTTAGCGTGTTATGGCCATTTTCATGAGATATAGCCCATAGTTTTGTGGTTTCAGGGCGATTTGCGTGGCTTGTAAGACCCGATACATGTTTGATAGTTAAGACGAAATATCGTTGTTTTCACGCTTCAACGACTGTTTTCATTAGCTAATGCCCACAGTTTTGGCGTTCTAGGGAGATTTACAAAGACTGTAAGATTTGGCACAAGTTTGAGAGTTATGACCAAAAACTCGTTGTTTTTGTGTTTTATGGCCATTTTCATGAGCTATTGCCCACAGTTTTGGGGTTTTAGCGCGATTTGCATAGCTTGTAAGAACCGATACATGCTTGAGAGTTAGGACCAAAATCTCATTATTTTTGCTTTCTGGGGCCATTTTAATGAGCTATTGCCCATAGTTTTGGCGTTCTAGGGAGATTTATAACGACCGTAAGACCTAATACATGTTTGAAAGTTATGACCAAAATCTCGTTGTTTCCGCATTTTAGGGCCATTTTGGTGAGTTATTGCCCACAGTTTTTGGATTGCAGTGGGATTTCCAAGGCCCGTAAGACCCGATACATGTTTCAGAGTTATGAAAAAAACTCATTGTTTTCACCTTTTACAGCCATTTTCACGAGTTGTTTCCCATAGTTTTGGGGTTCTAGGTAGACTTGCATGGCCGTAAGACCCTATACATGTTTGAGAGTTATGACCCAAAACTCGTTATTTTCGTGTTTGACGGCCGTTTTCATGAGCTACTGCCCACAGTTTTGGCGTTACAGGGAGATTTACAACGACCGTAAGACCCGATACATGTTTGAGAGTTATGACCAAAAACTCATCGTTTTCGCATTTTATGGCCATTTTCAGGAGCTATTGCCCACAGTTTTGGGGTTTTAGGGTGATTTGCATAGCTTGTAACACCTCTTAAATGTTTGAGAGTTAGGACCAAAATCCCGTTGTTTTCGTGTTTTAGGGTCGTTTTCATGAGCTATCCCCCACATTTTTTGGACTCCTGGGGGCTTTGGAAGGACCGTAAAACTCGATACATGTTTGAGAGTTATGACGAAAAACTAATCATTTTTGTGTTTTAGGACCATTTTCATGAGGTATTGACCCGATACATGTCTGAGAGTTAGGACCAAAATCTTGTTGTTTTCAGGTTTTACGGCCGTTTTCATGAACTATTGACCATAGTTTTGGCATTCCGGGAGGTTTTGCAAGGTCCGTATGACCCGATACATGTTTGAGAGTTATGAACAAAAACTCCTCATTTTAGCATTTTATGGCTATTTTCATGAGCTGCCCATAGATTTTGGGTTTATAGGGCGATTTGCATGGCTTGTAAGACCCGATACATGTTGGAGAGTTAGGACCAAAAACTTGTGGTTTCCTCATTTTACGTCCGTTTTCATGAGCTATTAGCCATAGTTTTGGGGTTTCAGGGCGATTTGCATGGCTTTTAAGACCTGATACTTGTTTGAGAGTTAGGACCAAAATATCGTCATTTTCGCATTTTAGGGCCTCTTTAATGAGCTATTGCCCATAGTTTTAGGATTAAAGGGGGATCTGGAAGGCCTGTAAACCCGATACATGTTCGAGAGTTATGACCAAAAACTCGTTGGTTTCGCGTTTGACGACTGTTTTCATGAGCTATTGCCCATAGTTTTGGCGTTCTAGGAAGAATTACAACGACCGTAAGACCCGATACATGTTTGTGAGGTATGACCAAAAACTCATAGTTTTCACGTTTTATGGCCATTTTCATGAGCTATTGCCCACATTTTTGGGGTTTTAGGGCGATTTGCATAGCTTGTAACACGTGATACATGCATGAGAGTTAGGACCAAAATCTCGTTGTTTTCACGTTTTAGGGTCATTTTCATGAGCTATTGCCCATAGTTTTGGCGTTCTAGGAAAATTTACAACGACCGTAACACCCAATACATGTTTGAGAGTTAGGACCAAAATCTCGTCGTTTTAGCGTGTTATGGCCATTTTCATGAGATATTGCCCATAGTTTTGTGGTTTCAGGGCGATTTGCATGGCTTGTAAGACCTGATACATGTTTGATAGTTAAGACCAAAATATCGTTGTTTTCACGTTTGAACGGCTGTTTTCATTAGCTAGTGCCCACAGTTTTGGCGTTCTAGGGAGATTTACAAAGACTGTAAGATTTGGCACAAGTTTGAGAGTTATGACCAAAAACTCGTTGTTTTTGTGTTTTATGGACATTTTCATGAGCTATTGCGCACAGTTTTGGGGTTTTAGCGCGATTTGCATAGCTTGTAAGAACCGATACATGCTTGAGAGTTAGGACCAAAATCTCATTATTTTCGCTTTCTAGGGCCATTTTAATGAGCTATTGCCCACAGTTTTGGCGTTCTAGGGAGATTTACAACGACCGTAAGACCTAATACATGTTTGAAAGTTATGACCAAAATCTCGTTGTTTTCGCATTTTAGGGCCATTTTGATGAGTTATTGCCCACAGTTTCTGGATTCCAGGGGGATTTGCAAGGCCCGTAAGAGCCGATACATGTTTCAGAATTATGAATAAAAACTCATTGTTTTCACCTTTTACGGCCATTTTCGCGAGTTGTTGCCCATAGTTTTGGGGTTCTAGGTAGAGTTGCTTGGCCGTAAGACCCGATACATGTTTGAGAGTTATGACCAAAAACTCGTTATTTTCGTGTTTGATGACTGTTTTCATGAGCTATTACCCACAGTTTTGGCGTTGTAGGGAGATTTACAACGACCGTAAGACCCGAAACATGTTTGAGAGTTATGACCAAAAACTCATCATTTTCGCGTTTCTTGGCCATTTTGAGGAGCTATTGCCCACAGTTCTGGGACTCCTGGGGATTTGTTAGGGCCGTAAAACCCAATACATGTTTGAGAGTTATGACCAAAAACTCATCATTTTCGCGTTTTAGTGCCATTTTAATGAGCTATTGACCTTACATATGTCTGAGATTTAGGAGAAAAATCTTATTATTTTCATGTTTTATGGCCGTTTTCATGAGCTATGGACCACAGTTTTGGCATTCTAGGAGGATTTACAAGGTCCGTATGACTCGATACATGTTTGAGAGTTATGACCAAAAACTCGTCATTTTCGTGTTTATGGCCGTTTTCATGAGCTATTGCCCATAGTTTTGTGGTTTTAGGGCGATTTGCATGGCTTGTAAGATCTGATACATGTTTGAGAGTTAGGACCAAAATATCGTCATTTTCGCGTTTATGGCCATTTTCATGAGCTATTGCCCATAGTTTTGGGGTTTTAGCACGATTTCCATAGCTTGTAAAAACTGATACATGCATGAGAGTTAGGACCAAAAACTGATACATACATGTTTTAGGGTCGTTTTCATGAGTTATTGCCCACAGTTTTTGGCGTTCTAGGAAGATTTACAACGACCATAAGACCCAATACATGTTTGAGAGTTAGGACCAAAAACTCGTTATTTTGACGGCTGTTTTCATGACCTACTGCCCATAGTTTTGGCGTTGCATGGAGATTTATAACGCCCGTAAGACCCGAACATGTTTGAGAGTTATGACGAAAAACTGATCGTTTTCGCGTTTTATGGCCATTTTCTTGAGCTATTGCCCACAGTTTTGGGGTTTTAGGACGATTTGCATAGCTTGTAACACCTTATACATGTTTGCCAGTTAGGACCAAAATCTCATTGTTTTCATGTTCATGGGCCGTTTCCATGAGATATTGCCCATAGTTTTGGGACTCCTGGCGATTTGGAAGGGCCGTAAAACAAGATACATGTTGGAGAGTTATGACCAAAAACTTATCATTTTGCGTTTTACGGCCATTTTCATGAGCTATTGATCTGATACATGTCTGAGAGTTAGGAGCAAAATCTTGTTGTTTTCATGTTTTACGGCCGTTTTCATGAGCTATTGACCACAGTTTTGGCATTCCAGGAGGATTTCCAAGGTCCGTATGACCGATACATGTTTGAAAGTTATCACCAAAAACTCGTTATTTTCGCGTTCTATGGCTATTTTCATGAGCTATTGCCCAAAGTTTTTGGGTTTTAGGGCCATTTGCATCCACCCCCTCCCCCTGCACACTCGATCCAGGAAATCTACTCTAATTTTTCATGGCTTGCGGCGGCAGATCCATCCACTCGCAAGCTCGTGGTCATGGTCATCGCGGCGGGTCCAACCCGAGATCCTACCACCGCAGCTTCAAATGGCCATGGTTTCTTGAGCCAAACGGATGTGCTTCGTCTCTGAGCTATAGGCACCACATGTCTATAGAAGCACCCCCTGCGTCATCGTGCAGGAGCCGCAAGGCACGCCGGTGGTCGCTCGATGCCGCTCGCGTCCACTTCATCATTATTGATTCCGATAAGGATGAGGATGCCGACGAAGTAATGTAAAACGCCATCGAAGCCTCCTTGGGTATCCTTTCAGTTAGAATGGCTGGGGTATTTCGCTCTTACTCTGAGCTAGGGAGTCAGAGATGGAACCAAATGGTCCGCGGCATCGGTGGAGCGATGGAGCAGCCATGAAGCAATGCGCATCGGTGCTCGCTCGATGCCACTCCCGTCCACTTCATCATTATTTATTCCGACGATGTCGACGAAGTAATGCAAAACGCTGCTATCCTTTCAGTTACAACGTCTGGGGTATTTCTCTCTTAGTCTGATCTAGATCTAGGGCACAATTATTCTATGTTGATGATGAAAAAAGGGAGTTGGCATTATGGGGAGCAGAGAGAGGACGTAGAGAGCCAGCAAAGCCACCACACACGGGTGCTCCACTTCGGCTTGTTACGAATCGTCCTGCGACAACTGGGGTTTAGTCTGGGAGTGTGCTCCCCGACAGCGCACACGCTCGCGCACCCAGCAAGACGACGTGTTCTCTCCGGTTCCGCCCTACACTACCAGAGGCAGGCAGGCAGGCAGGGTTTTCCAACCAGGGAGAACATGATGGATTATTAGCTTCTGACGTTGTGCTACGTACGACACCACCCGCCCTCGCCAAGATGCCAACAACCTTGGCCCTCCCAAGCTGGAGTCATAGGCGCGCACCACCGCGCCCGGCCGATAGATACAACCAGGCCGCGCGTATATATCCCGGTGACACGACCCCCCCGTTAGCGGTGTGGTACTAATTAATTAAATCCAGTACTTATCGACAAAAAAAGATTACATTGTACTCGATCGATCGTGGTCGATTTCGAAGCTGGCTTAACCTACTGGGCCGCAGCCCGTCTCGTGGAACTTTTTGTTAGTAGGAGTACAATCCGAGTCTTCCAAAACATGTTTTTTTTTTCTTTTGAAACGAGGCAAAAGCTTCGCCTTTCATTGGTAAAGTAAAAAAATTTGACCCGTTTATAAAGAAAAGTGGTCGAAAATCGATACAACACAACACCACACGTCACCCCTGAGGCTGCGCTCCACGGGTCGTCCAAAGCGAGGCCCCAAGAGGTAAAGCAACACAAGAGTGCCGCCCATGCGCGATCCCGCGAGGGATCTAGGGTTTCCTCCGGAGAGCCCAGGCGGAGGAGCAAGAAACACCCGCTTCGACGGCGACGTCAAGAAGGATGCGGCGCCCACAGGCGTCACCGTCGTCGGTCCTGGCCAGTCGCCAGGACAAGGCTTTCGCCCAGCGAAGAGTTCCAAACCTCACGCCCGCCCAACATGGACCGGGACCACCACCACCACACCTCCCCTCCACCTCCAAGCTCAAGGCGATCAACAAGCAAACCTTCTGCCGCCACGCCTAGGCTCCCCGTCGCCGCGACGCAAGCCGCCGTCTGGATCATCACCGCTGCCCGCGAGATAGTTGCAAAAAACAACCAGAGCGAACCCGGGCAGCCGCCACCACGAAAGGGACCGAACATCACCGCCACCAAACACCTCCCTGGCGGCCCAGATCAGACCCCGGACGAACCCGGGCCGCCACGACGAGCCATCCGACCACGCGCCGCCCGCTAAGCGCCACCTCCCTTCGACCAAGCACAAAGACATGTCGTCGCCGCGCCAACCATCCTCTCGCGCATGCAGAGGGCCCCGTCACGGCCGGGCGAGGCCACCCGCGACCCGGGAGACCGTGAGACGTGTTAGATCCAGTGATTATATAAGTAAAAATTAGCAACGTTTGATCACATACATTTTTCATGTGAAACGTGTTACTTCCTGCTGCCGCCGCCGAGTTCCAGCTCTTTTCTCGCATCTCTCCGATGACCTTGGAGAGGACAGCGGTGCTGCTTCCAGGGGAGGCAACCACCGCGGCTGAGAGCACGATCCTAGTGACGATGGTGTTGCGGCGGGGCTGTAGGGAGGCGCTGCTACTGGTGGTGCCGATATAGTCCTCCCTCGTCTTGCTCCTCCACCGACGTGTGGCGCCCCGTTGCTCCATATCGCCCACATGCTGGCGTTGAGGACGATGTCCTCGCCATTGGCAGGGGCCTCGTCAAATGGTGCCCCCGTCGCTCCCCTCTCTCCCAACTTCGGCGGGACCGTCCATTCGAGGTGGCGCATCCTGTGCATGCTACCTACGAAGGATGGATTAGCTATCGACAGTCGGCACTATTGATACCCATGGTCGTCAACATTGCTACCAATGGCTGGTGGCTTTTGCTACCCCGGGTGTACACCGTTGCTACATACGGCAGACTGCTTTGCTATCTTGGGTCTACGATGTTGTTACCGACGGGAGGTGCTTTTTCTACCATGAGTGCATGGTGTTGCTACCTTGGGCGAAGCGGGAGTTGATTTTGCTACATACTCGTTTATGTTTTGCTATGTATTCATTTTAGTTTTGCTATAATGATGTTCTCCAAATGCTACACTATAATTTTACACTACCATGGCACCGTATCTTAGAAGGAAATCTCCCGTGATAGTTTTCTGATTTACAAGCCGGTCCATGGTAGAATTCTTTATACTTATAAATATAGACCTATAGTAGAGCAACTTTTACCCCCATCTATCGAAGACCAGCAGACTTGATACATACATAATTATATTAGCATCGAGTAGAACTTGGACGCAACTCCGTAGACTAGCTTCTACGATGCAAATCAAATTGAACTCGTATTCTAATCAAATCAAACGCAACCCTCAAAACGTTTTAGGCAACACAAACCCCTCTCTCTATCTGAGTAGTCCTTCCGATCCCAAATTTTTGGTGTCTTATGCGCTGAGATGCTCGAGTTTGGGTCAGTTTCTCCTAATATTCTGGTTCGGTTAGTTAACATAATTTATACTAATTTTTTATACTTATTAATTCATTATTATCAAATAACAATGGTAACCGACAAATTTTCTCTTAGTTATCATTATGAGTCACATGATATTATTGCTAAAGATTAGTTATATTTTTATTACAGAATTCTTTGTTTCTCACTAAATAATACACTAAGTTGTTCTCACCCGACACCATATTTTGTTCTAAATTGGTGTTTTCACATTTTCATGAAACTGAACAAATCGTTTCAACGGTATCACCTTAATTAGGAGAATAATAAAAAGGAATAAAATCAGCGGCTCCACATGTTAATTTATGACATATGCATGCATTATATTGTAATAATAAATATCTTGGTAGAGATATCTAAAGGTTATGTTCTAATAAATATCTTTATAGTGGTGTAAGTAAATCAGAAATTTTAGAGCATATATAATGTTTATTAATAGTTTGTCATCAAAATTTTGGACATACATCTTTAAGAGTTCTTTCTTCTCTGCTATCGTACAATTTCAACCGGGGCAATATGAAAGACACTGCACGAAATTTTTCTCGACTAAATATGAAACAACAGAGTCAGAATTGGAAATATAATATTCAAGTGATATCCATCCTGCTATTATGGAGGCACTCGCGTGTCGGGAGGCCCTAGTACTGGCGCAGGACGTGCAGCTCCAACACATTACGGTGGCTACGGATTGTCTTTCAATCGTTAACACATTGGAGCAACCGTACGCAGGCAGCTTCAGTATGATACTCAAGGAAGTCAAGGCGGTTGCAAGCATGTTGTCCAAGGCTTCTTTCAGGCATGAAAACCGAGCTTCAAACTCAGAGGCTCATAGATTGACACATTTTTCATTTTCAGGACGTAACTTTTTGCCTATATACCGTTTTATATATTATACAATTTTTTTCGAGTTCGTATGCAAAAGTAATAGCCGTTTTAATTCAAAATAACTTTTTTTGCATAAAAAATCAAAATTCAAATTTTAAAATTTTTCCTAAAGTTTGGTTACGTGAGGTATAGGCATGTCAAAGGATTTTGAAAATTGAAGTTTTTATTATTTTTGTTTTTTTTTCAACCTTTTTTTTGCGTGGGAGTGGGGGAGGTAGGCATGAGAGAAAAAAGTGCATTTACCTTTAACCCTCCAACCGGGACTAAAGGTTTATCTTTAGCCTGGTGTCTCCAACCGAAATTAAATGTCCATTTGATCTGAACTAAAACTGGCCGTGTCCAGTAGCCGTTGGAATCGGGACTAATGTTCACATTAGTCCGGTTAGTAAAACGACCGGAACTGATGCTTCGGGCAGCTCCGAGTGAAAGATCTGTTTTATACTGGTGGTAGCCCGCGGTCTACTCCGAGCCACATGATTCCATCGAGCATCGAGGGAAATGAACCAGGGGTGGAGCTAGGACTATTTATGGGTATGCAATGAATACATAATAGTTTTTGTAAAAACAAAACTCGGTATATAAGACCTTGTATGTATGTATGTATATATATATTAGGGTTCTTTTCTACGTGTAAAAAACGAGAAAACGAACTGTCCAGAGCTCTCCCGACTTAAGTCATTCCAACGTGGGCCAAAAACCCAATTCGGTCTTTAGCTGAGCTCCTACCGAGTAAGGCCTACCATAGGCCATAGCTCCTTCTGGCAGCGATCGAACTGATCGAACTGAGCATGCAGTTAGGCGCGACGCGTGTATGCGATGCGGTTCGTCTCTGCATGTCTGGCCACTCGCCTCCCACAGCCAAGCTCTCCATGCTCGCCGGTGCTCCGCCAAAGTTGAAGTCGGTCGTCCCCTGCTCCCGCGGTCAGCGCCGGTCGGCAGCGGTCCGCTGTCTGTCCTTTCCCTGGCCCTGCAAGCTGAGCAGTTCATCGTGATTGATCACCACTGTAAGAAGTAAGAACTAAGAACACAAAGTGCTCAGTTATAATTTCTGTATTTAAACTTGAATTCAGAATTAGAATTGATCCCTTTTTAAACTTGAACTTAGAATTAGAATCAGAAGTTTTTGGTGTTAATTCTACACTTAACTCAGAATCAGAAGTGACTCACGGTAAAAAAAAAAGTAGTGACTTGTAATGTTTTTTGAGCGTCAATTCTTTTCGCAAGTAAAGGATGATGACATCGTTGCTCGCTTTTAAAATGAAGAACTTAGGATCAAATAATTATTTTCCTACTCCTGCAATATAATTTAATTATTCGATATTGTTTCGGATACTATGAAACAACCCATAGTTCTCTTCTTACTGCTGTGAATGTACATATGTTATGCTGGTGTACTGGATTTTTTTTACTGCTCCTCCACTGAAATGCACTGCACCACGATCCACAACATACGCCATGTACTATAGATAGATATATACTGATCTCCAAGCCACATGATTCCATCGAGGGAGAGTATAGATATATATGAGAATCGAAGCAGGAGGACCGAATGTTCAAAGGCGAGCACGACGTATATATAGATCCACAGTTAGTACTGATCTCCAACGTGCGTGGGCCATGTGCTTTGCTTCATGTGGAAATTGTGTAAATACGCCTGGAATAAATTCAGGCACTAGTGCGGCCCATGCGTCCCGGTTGGTAAGAGCCATTAGTCCCGGTTGCTCAACCGGGCAGAATATCGGGACTAAAGCTCTAACATTAGTCGGTTGCCCACCAACCGGACAAATGGGTGCGCAGCGCAGCAGCAAAGCGAGGGGTGGAGCATTAGACACGAACCGGGACTAATAACCTTCTGCCGCGGCAGAGATTTGGCTCATTTCTCTGCCGCGGCAGAGAATTCATTTTGGCACATTTTGTTGCCGCGGCAGCATTTTCGCCACTTTTTGTGCCGCGGCAGAGAATTCATTTAGGTTGTTTTATTGTTTATTTAGTGTTTTGCACCTATCAATGAAGGAACCTTGTATTACACAAGATCATCATGACAACATTACATTCAATACGGATCGAGTTCATGCACTACATACAAAAGTATTCCCTTGTCTATACACGGATCGAGTTGCTATTTTACAATCCCTATTGTCTATACACAGCAGAATAGTATTCCCCTTTGGTCTAGGACTTCGCATCCAAGAATCCCGCCAATTCCTCTGAATTGCTCGTGTCGATCCTTTGGCGAAGACCGTCCGTGGGCGTTCGATCTGATTTAAAAAGGAGTCAGTCTATATGAATGAAACTAAACACAATTTGTTTGAAAATAAAACTATAGAAATTGTTTACATACGTGGAGTTGCTCTAAATTTCTGTCCTTCTCATCGCACGTCTGCGGATGAACTCGCATACATAGTATCCACATAGATTGTTACACGGTCCCTCGTCGGGCACTTTACGAGAACATAGTTCAATCAAAATAATAATCAAGCATGATAATAACTGTATCAAAACTAGAATCAAAGAGATGCGGATATAGCTAGTGGTGCTTACATCTAGTGGTTGAAATGTAAGCTCCTCTTTCCAAACACCCTAGCCTTCTTGGTGAACCGTTTCCAAGCGCTGCCGAAGAAAGCGAATAAAAGAAGTTATTAAGTACTTGATATCATAAAATTCACGAACGTTGCCGATATAGTGTCGTAATGATTAGAATTACCGCTGGAGAAGTATCGCATGTCCTTCCACGTCTCAAGGGGTTTATGTTTTAGTCGATGACTAGTACACGCCCTTTGTCAAGTTGAATGATTAACAGAATATAGTGGAAGCTGCGAATGCATAACTAATCAATTATATACTTAACATCGAGTAAGCGAAATAGAAAGTGTATACAAGACAATAACACTCACTCGAAGTTGTAAGGAAAAAGTATTTCCCTTTTGGTTTCTTGAAACCTTAGCGTGTACTATATTATCCTCCGTATCACGGGGGCTTATTTTGAGATTAGCTTCATGAACCCAATATGGGTCAATGAAGCCAATATCATAGATTTGTCCTCTCTGCATTCGAGAATCTTCATTACGCATATTACAGTATGATTATATACATGCAATAAACAAAGTGAGATAGCTGGAGACTAAGTTAATTACAGAATTAGTACTTACGGACAATAGGCAACGATGAGCGATTTGTCCAAGGCGTCTTGATTGAATAATTGAAATAGCTCAACAAATCCAATGGATATCATGTCATCACTTTCTTTCCCATGATGCTTTTTGTAACCCTCGGCACTATCCGATTAGCCCGGCACTTGTGGCGTGCATGTACCGATTATGCAATCTTCGCATTTTGTTGAAAGATTATTTACCTCCTCGGGTTTGTGAGAGGTTTGCCGTCTTGGTATTTGTATGCTACTTCACTCACGGGGAAGAACTCTAAGCGGGATAATCTTGGGCAATACTCATACCTTGAGCTTCTCCGTATTGTGCAACTACCTCTGGATCATACTGCTCTTCGGCCCCATATTTGCTCGACCCCACATTGGTTTGATAAATCACCTTGAGAGGGGCGCAAGTCTGTTTTGCTTGTTCTCTGAGCTGGGCAACAGATTTCCCGCTTGCATCAGTACTGCTCTTTGAGGCTTTTTGTGCCGCATGTGACTTGGGAATAGAACGCTCATAGTCTGATGACAGCTTTGGCTCGGGTTGATGAAGATTCTTTAGCATTTTTAACACTTTGGCTTTTTATTCTTTGGTGCTGGGGAACTCTGGCTCTTTCGGTCGCCTCAGCTTAGCGAAAAACGCTGTCGTTTCCGCATCAACGATCGCCGCAGTCTCCTCTTAAGTACAGTCATAAGCTCTCTTGGAAGGAACCGTTGGTACTTTTGGAAGAGGCTCTTGTTTACGTTTTGGCGATCGCTTACGGCCTTCGATGTGATGCGCTTCGCTTTTATCTGGCGCGCGGCGATGGCTCATTGGCGATGGCTGCACCGAGACGGGTGAGGCGGGGCGGGTGAGGCGACGAAGGCGGCTGCCAAGCGGCGGCGACCTCGCCGGAGACGGGTGAGGCGGCGAAGATGGCCTTGGCGTGTGATTTGAACGATACAATCCTTGACCATAGAATGGTGACGTTTTTGCGTCACCCAGCGATCACATCCCCTTCACCGGCAGGGTAGTGAAGATCCAAAACCTCAAAGGTGGGCATGATTTCATCCACGCCCGACAAGCGTAGCCCTCTGGAACGGACGACGTGGTAAGTTGGTGTGGGTCCAATTGGTAAGGCATAGCGACGCCACCTTCATTGATATGTTCACAACTTTGACATGTAGCTCGCGATGTGTCATCTCGTGATATCATCCACTGGGTAGCCAACAGGAGCCATCATCGGTGCATCATCGGCATCGCCATTGTCATCACCGGGACCTCGGTGGAAGCCACAGCTTTTTCGATTATTCGATAGGCGGTAGCATCGAATGCGGTGTCTTTGAGATGGGCGCCGGTAGTACTTTGCTCTTTAAGTGAGTTAATTTCATCTTGTTGTTGCTTTAATCGTTCTTCAATTAAACGCATTCGCTCTTTCGACTTTCTTCAACCGCCGCCTGTCCTTACTCCTCTGGCTTCTATCGGGATATTTCTTCCTCTCTTGAAACCCAGTCCTCCATGATTGGGAGCCTATTGTGCCTCGTGTTCGTCCATCATGTTCCTTATTTCCAAGGCAGTGTGAGCTCATCATTCTCTCTATCGAATGAAGTCCCCATCTTTAACGCCTTCTTGCTTTTCTCATCCTCTCGATTGGCAAGGGTCTTCTTTATGTCGTATGGTATATATACACCTCCTTCCGAGTCCAACGTGCCCCATGCCCGTAAAACCAATTCCTTGCACGTTCTACCCAATCGTCATCTGCAGGGTGATATTTTTATCACGGTTCCTGCTCAAGTTTCTCCCACTTAGGAATGCCACCAGCCACCTTGCCCCATAGTATGGTGATACTTCTTGTTAGCAGACATTCAGCTTATTCTTTGCGACATTTCCTTAGCTTTTCCCGATGTCTTGTATTCCACAAACTCAGCCCGAATGGTTTTATCTTCAAACAGTCTTCTTGAAATCGAGTCTTCTTTCACGACATAGTCAAGGTGCAATCTTTTCTTCCGATTGGTGAAACATGGGCCATCTTCTTCAAAGCCCACTCCACGACCTTAGCCTCCATGGCTCTCCCATGTTGTAAGGCGTCCTCAATGGATCCTCCGCATTTGGATCCAGCTCTATCTTCGTAGTTTGAAATTAACCATGAGCCTCTTCCGGTAAATCTTTGGCGTGGTTAGGGAGAAATAAACATGTTCCCTCTTCATCCGCATTAGCAGGCCTATTCCAATTTCTAATGGTGATCAGGATTAAGTCCCTAACGATTACTCTGCATTGTGCCACAAATTTGGTTGCGACAACTTCGAGTCGCGGTCGCTGCCTTCACGACATCTTCGATCCTGAACCTCTCATGGTCTTCCAACTTTTTGGTTGGGCCTCGTCGCTCTTTTCGAGATTCCTTCGATCCGAGGGCTAAAAGAAGAAAGATCGTCGTTACTATTTCTATATAGATAGCGATGATTAATTAATGAATTGATTTATATTACATGCACCTCGCCGAGCGTCGCCTTCTCGGTTACACAAGGCATCGCTTTCTCTCATGGAAGGCAACACCTTCAACCTCAAACAAGTTGTCTACTCCGTAAAAGAGGATCACCCTCACCGGAGTTGTTCGTAAACGTTGATACGTCTAAATTATCTTCCCACGGATCACACCACGGATCAACTCTTCCTTTTATTCGTCTCTGACGTGTGGGTCCATATTTTCTGCATAGGTGGAAAACGAATAAGTCAAAGCGGCTAAAGGAGAAAGTTACGAATAAGTCAAAGCGGCTAACGAATATTTTCCGGATCGAAGGTGAAACCCTAATATATACATACACAATAATAAAAATGAAGAGAAACCCTAAACCCTAAGGCTATGAGAGGGGAACATGAGTATAAGGCTACAAAAGGTCTTCGATCTATCTATGGTCTTGATCTCGGTCTTGATCTCAATCTCGATATCGTATTCTCCGAGAAGAACCAAATCACCTAAAGAAAGGAAACAATCAACACATGGCATCGATGCAATGCTCAAGCAATGGTGATGATCGACAAGTTAATGTGCATTGGAATGTAACCCTAAAGCATTCTCGACAAGTTAATTGGGGTTCAGGGCAAACCCTAACTCAAGGAACTCCGAATCACTTTAGGGTTACTAGGGTGTTCTAATTAAACTTGTCATTTAAGTTGTTGAACAATGCATGATTATAGCATAGATAGATAGTTCTCATTTTCGAACATTTTGGTATATTATTTGTATTTTTCTGTATTATGACAAAAGTTATTGAATTTACAAGTTTTATTCAAATTCTGAAATTATTAAATCAAATGTTTAAACCTTTTGCACCATAGTAACAACTAGCCATAGTGGGCTGACAGGTGGGGCCGGAGCCACCTCGGCAGCCCACGCAAGCAAGGGCAGAGGCAGGCAGGCCATGGCGGGCGGGCGGCGGTCGCACTGGTGCTCTTACCTTCATAGCATTGGGATCGGGGCCTCGGGAGAGTCGGGAAGATGGGGTGGGGCGCCAAACAGCCGACTGCCGCATGGCCTTGGACCTGGCGGCTGCTGGTGGCGACGCTTTCCTATAGCGACTAGCGACAGAGAGGGCGAGCTGACGCGAAGTTGAGCGATGAGGCTTCTCACGGACTCGTGGTCGAGCAGGTAAGATGGGCGATCACTGGGGTACACTACGGGCCAAATTTCTTTTATCGTTATATGGTATGGTACGGGATTTTCGCGCCGCCGCCATGGCCAGGGCTGCCTGGCCTGGATCCGCCTGCAGCCTACCTCGCACGCCAGGGCGGCCAGGCTGCGCCAGCGCCTCCTTCCTCCTCCTCGCCGCCGCGCTCATCGTCGCCGTCACCGTCCTCCTCGTGCCCCACCACAGCCGCGTCAAGGTCGCCTCCTCCTCGACGTCGCCGCCTTCGCGCTCATCGTCGCCGCCGCGCCCACCACCAGCAGCAGAAGAGGGAGGCGAGGAGGCGGCGCCACTGACAGCGGCGGGGGGCAGCCGCGATCGTCGGGAAGCAGAGCAGGCGGGCGGTCGTCGGGAAGGAGATACGGCAGGCGTTGCCAGCTGGAAGAGACGCAGGTGGCGGCTGGAGGCGGAGGCGTTGAGCGAACCTTCTGAGCCTGGCGGCGGTGGCGGGGCACTGGCGGCTGTCGTCGAGGGCACGGGCAGAGGCGGAGAAGTGAGTGGGGAAGAAGAAGAGGAGGCACGGTTATAACTAAAGGGCCTTTAGTCCTGGTTCGTGGCTCCAACCGGGACTAAGCGTATCGTCCGGTTGGAGCCACCAACCGGACCTATAGTCCAATTTTCAGCAGTGAAGGCGCGGCGGGGACTCTTCCGTCCGGTTGGTGGCTCCAACCGGACGTATTCTATTTTCAAATTTTTCGTTATTTTCTCTGTTCCCTTTTTTTTTATTTTGGGGTTTAAATTTGTAATGTTTTTTAAATGATAATTAATTTGGAATTTAGAAAAACTTTAAACATAAAAAGTGTTTGGATTTAAATAAATAATTCAAAAACATTTTCTGTTTTAAAAAATAATTTATGTAACCATTTAAAATATGAACCATTTACAATTAAAAATGAATTAACTTATATTTTTTTAATATCAATTTGGAATTTAGAAAAACTTTAAACATAAGAAGTGTTTGGATTTTGAACTTATATGCCGGTTTTTTTTGAATTTATTATGCCCATTTTGAATTATCTGAATTTCTAACTATGGTCGAACCGGTGTGCATGAAGATAGGGGACGGGCATCGTTAGAACTTGCATTGGATCTCTGAAGAAACCACATATTGCGAGTCTAAAATGATTTTTCAAAAATCACGGGCGATAGATCATGTACCATAGTACAAACCGGACCACTTCCTGAGATTCGGCGGAACATTTGTCCTTTTACGGGGATGGACGAAAGGTTTGAGATGTACGGTTGGGATATAGTCCATGTAAGGTGGTCTAGTATTTTAGGAAAATAGGACGGTAGCATTCAAGCGGCATTTTGGTGGTTACTTCAAAAGCGACCCCTTTTGCGCTCGGAAAATGGAAAAGGGCTTTTCCGTGCGACAAAAAGGAAAACTTCCTCATGCAACATTGTTCTCCATACCAATGTCCACACACATGCATAATATGGGCACAACATCACAAACTATGCCGTGATTCAGCACATAACATCGGTCATTTGGACCGAAAGCCATGAAACCTCGAACATGATAGGTCATTTTGTGAAGGTTTTTTCGAAACATGATCAATATACCAAGTCTGGTATTTTTCCTTTCAACTATGTAACATAATATGACACCACGCAAAGGATTTTCATTGTTCGGATTTTTTTTGAATTTATTATGCCCGTTTTGAATTATTTGAATTTCTAACTATGGTCGAACCGGTGTGCATGAAGATAGGGGACGGGCATCGTTAGAACTTGCATTGGATCTCTGAAGAAACCACATATTGCGAGTCTAAAAATGATTTTTTCAAAAAATCACGGGCGATAGATCATGTACCTGTAGTACAAACCGGACCACTTCCTGCCGATTCGGCAGACATTTGTCCTTTTTACCCGGGATGGACGAAAAGGTTTGAGATGTACCGGTTGGGAGATAGTCCATGTAAGGTGGTCTAGTATTTTAGGAAAATGGGACGGTAGCATTCTCAAACAACATTTTGGTAGTTGCTTCACAAAAGCGACCCTTTTTGCTTTCGGAAAATGGAAAAGGGCTTTTCGTGCGACAAAAAGGAAAACTTCCTCCTGCAACATTGTTCTCCATACCAATGTCCACACACATGCATAATATGGGCACAACATCACAAACTATGCCGTGATTCAGCACATAACATCGGTCATTTGGACCGCCATGAAACCTCGAACATGATAGGTAATTTTATGAAGGTTTTTTTAAAACATGATCATTGTTCGGCACACATTTAGTCCCGGATGTAGTCACAAACCGGGACTAAAAATATTTTCCGCCATTTCCCACCTCTTCCCGCCAAGTTTTCCCGCCCTTTCCTTTCTACTAGAGCTTTTAGTCCCGGATGTAGTCACTAACCGGGACTAAAGATATCCGCCATTTCCCAAAGCTTCACGCCAAGTTTTCCCGCCCTTTCCTCTATATTTAGGGTGATCGTGTCATGGCTATCCACACATCCACACCTTCCTCTCTTAGAACAATGGACAACGCCCTCTTGGGCCATTCGACCCTCGAGGAGACCGAGGCCAGGCGCCTCAACTACCCTTGTCACCGGGTACCGGCCACGCCGGATGCCGAAGGCCGGAGGGTTCCTGTCCCTCCTGTCCCTCAAGGTTCCGCACGCCAGGCGGCCATCACAAACCACTTCTAACACGAGCTCACGCCAGAGTAGCGGATGGATCCCTAGTGGGATCCCGACAACTACGCCACCTGGAATGCCTTCTTCGCTAATAGGCGGAAAGGGAGCTCGCCAGTACGAGGGTGATGGCCGCCACGGTGAACAACAACGAAGTCGGCCGTCTATGGTGGGAGAACCGTACTATCATCGAGTGATGCGCTACATCGCCGGGAGACCATCTCGCCACGGTGCCATTTAGTCCACCCGCCACAGGCCCCACACTTGTCCGTGGCGGCATCGTCTTCAGAGACCCCTCTCCCACCCGCCGTGAATCCAAGGCTGGAATGGCCCTGGTATATGCCATGGATGGGGTGAGGATCCCCGAGTGGCGGTGGCGATGCGATGATGATGATGGCACGACGATGAAGACCACAAGCTGCGTACTATAGTACTAGGCATGATTATGACTAAAGGCTTTAGGCCTGAGTGTTAGCTAGTCCCGATTTGTCCTGTTTTAATATTAATAAATGTCTTAAGTGTTACCTAATAAATAGGGAAATGCCTATATAAAGAGAGGGTTCATATTTAGTCCCGATTTGTACCGTTGGGATATAGTCCATGTAAGGTGGTCTAGTATTTTAGGAAAATAGGACGGTAGCATTCTGAAACGGCATTTTGGTGGTTACTTCACAAAACGACCCGTTTTTTGCGCTCGGAAAATGGAAAAGGGATTTTCCGTGCGACAAAAAGGAAAACTTCCTCCTGCAACATTGTTCTACATACCAATGTCCACACACACATGATCATTGTTCGGCACACATTTAGTCCCGGATGTAGTCACAAACCGACTAAAGGGATTCTTGCAGTGGGCCACAACACTAATAATAGGGGTGAGTGTCGACATTATGTCGCGGCTTGTACCTTGTCCGGATGGTGTCACCAACCGACTAAAGATGAACTTTAGTCCGGTTGGAGACACCAACCGACTAAAGATGAGTCAAGACTAATAATAGTGAGTGTCGACATTATGTCGTGAGTGTCGACATTATGCCGAGTTGCTTGTACTATAAATATGCATCCTTGTGAGTCCAGTCCTCCAGCCAGTTTGAGGCATCTCCAAGATGGTTTTAGAGAGGGACACCACTACGGCCAGTGAGGAGATGCCTTGGAGCCAGTCCTCCGCATCTCAGAAACTGGTCATAGAGGCACTCCTAATATGTGAAATTAGTTAGCTCCGAGGCGTATTGATCTAGTTAGTGAAGTTACAAGTTGCAAGATGGTTTTCGAGCGGGGACACCATGCGGCCAGCCTGTGGAGATGCGACGGGCCCAGTCCTCCGCATCTCCGAGAACTGGTTATAGAGGCACTCCTAATATGTGAAATTAGTTAGCTGAGGCGTATTGATCTAGTTAGTGAAGTTACAAGCTGCAAGATGGTTTTTGAGGCGGGGACACTGCGGCAGTTTGAGGAGATGCCGACGAGCCTAGTCCTCCCATCTCCGAGAAACTGGTCATAGAGGCACTCCTAATATGTGAAATTAGTTAGCTCAGGCGTATTGATCTAGTTAGTGAAGTTACAAGCTGCAAGATGGTTTTCGAGAGGGGACACCACTCGGCCGGTTCGAGGAGATGCCGACGGAGCCCAGTCCTCCAAGATCTCCAGAAAGCGGTCATAGAGGCACTCCGGTCCAGCCACAAAATGGGACTAACACTCAAGACATTTATTAATATTAAAACTGAGACTACAAACCGGGACTAAAGGCCACAAACCGCGAAGATATCCTTCGGTCAAGCCACAAACCGCGAAAGACATGAACTAGAGTTACATAATATGAGCATGAACTTCTTGGCATATGTCATTCCTTATGACCGCTTGAGACGTAACCATGGAGCATCTTCTTTACTTAACGGAATGCTTGGGTCGGTTTTCCACCGTGAAGGGCGGAATTTCATCAAACTTATTATAATCTTCCGACATGTCCTTGCCCTCGATTCCCACGATGTTTCTTTTCCTGAAAGAACTATGACGCTTTGGATCATCATATGATGTATTCGTTTGCATATTTTTCTTTTTTTCGTCGGAGGACATGTCCTTCACATAGAAAACCTGAGACACATCATTGGCTAGACGAATGGTTCATCTCTATAACCAAGATTGTTGAGATCCACTGTTGTCATTCCGCATAACTGGTCTATCTTTACCCTTCCCCATTCAGGTTGACCCATTTGCAGTGAAACAAAGGGACCTTAAAAGAGACTCCATAGTCTAGTTCCCATATCTCCTCTATGTAACCATAATATGTGTCCTTTTGTCCATTCTCGTCTATTGCATCAAAGCGGACACCACTATTTTGGTTGGTGCTCTTTTATCTTGGGCGATCGTGTAGAATGTATTCCCATTTATTTCGCCCTTGGAAATTCAATACGAGAAGATGGTGACGCTGCCAACAAGTATAGCTGATCTCCAACAGGTGGTGTCATTCAAGAGATGTGTCCGCATCCAACCACCGAAAGAGACTTCATGTGTTCATCTCATAATCCATGATTCAGCTTCCCGTTTTTGGGCGTACAATATTCTTGTGTTCCTCCATACGGAGCTGCCAAGGTGGAATTATGTAGAACTGTGTAGTGTGATTTAGTGAAAGAATCCCCGTCCCTACATATCAGTGCTTTCTTTCCCAGCGTGCCTTTTCCACTTAGTCTTCCCTCATGCCGCGAGTCAGAAACACCAATCGGCTTAAGGTCAGGAATAAAGTCAACACAAAACTCAATGACCTCCTCTGTTCCATATCCCTTGGAGATGCTTCCTTCTGGTCTAGCACGATTATGAACATATTTTTTTAAGACTCCCATGAACCTCTCAAAGGGAACATATTGTGCAGAAATCTGGGACCGAGAATGGCAATCTCTTCCACTAGATGAACCAGAGATGCGTCATAATATTGAAGAAGGATGGTGGGAACACCAATTCAAAACTAACAAGACATTGTACCACATCCTTCAGAACCTTGGCGAATATCTGGATTGATTACCTTCTCGAGATATTGCATTGAGGAATGCACAGCTTCACAATGGGTACTCGAACATTTTCGGTAGAAGCCCCTCAATGCAATCGGAAGCAACTGCGTCATAATCACGTGATATCATGAGACTTCAGGTTTTGGAACTTTTTCTCGCCATATTTATTATCCCTTTATATTAGATGAGAAGCCCGACGGCACCTTGATCTTTAAAGGACTTCAAAAGATTTCCTTCTCTTTGGTAAGAGCATAGCTGTACGACTTAAGTGACGCCTTTATCCGCCTTGTTATCTGTATGCATGTTCTTTGGGTCTTTCATAATTTGTTGGTCCTCCGCTTGTGTGTATCTTTGTCTTCCCATACACGCCTAGGAATCCTAGCAGGTTCACACGAGATTCTTCGTCACGTGCATCATGTTGATTGAAGAGCGGACACAGGACTTTCCAATATGGCAGCTCCCAAAATATAGATTTCTTCTTCCACATGGGTGCGTGTCCTGCGACGTCGTTCGAACTGATTGACCGCGGGACCCTTTCCAAAGATTACTTCTATGTCCTTGACCATACCAAATACATCATCACCGGTGGGAGTTCAGGCTTCTTCCGTGATCTGCCTCACCTTGAATAGGCAGTGGCTCGACCATGGCCAACATGGGCGCCCAAGGGCCCATGTCTTTCGGGGCCCATGATTTGCATGCTTCTTTATTAGTCACTGTTTGGTTTTGTAAAAACCAGTTAAAATATCTAGCATAGAAAATAACGGACCAAAACAAATCAAGAATCGATCTCCTCTAGTCTAGTTCGTGTTCACCGCTTGTATCCCAATTTCCTACTATCGTCTTCAACTGCGGACTACCCTAGCCGCCGCTCTACATTGGAGATCGCCAATTCGTCATTGCCTGCCTATTGGGAACCAGAATTGATCATTTGAACTTATGAATCCATCTGCGTCCCTTCCCGTTCCTCATGGCCTTTTCTCTGCTGTCTTGGCCCCTGGTACGTTCAATCGCCACAGAATCCAATTCTAATATGAGATTAGGAACTTGGAGTTTTAGTTTTAAGTACTATTTAATTCCTTCACAATTATAGGTGTTCAAATGTTAACCGAAAAACATAAGTCCCGCATTGAGAAAATAAATTAAAAATCAAGAGTCGGTTTATTGAATCACAAAGAGGTGCTTTAAAATAAGTATTTCCCGATTAACTAATAGTTTTGATATCAACAAGGATAATCAATTGCAAGAATCTGATTCTGGAGAAGATGATTTTACAGCAACAGGTTACTTAACTATTCTTTTATTTTCTCTGTCATTATATGGCATGGTTTAAGTGCTTAATAATCATGTTTATGTATCCTGAACTAAGAATGTGTTGTCGGATGTTAACTCTTAATACTTTGCAAGTAAAAATAGCCATTCATACTTCTTTATACATTAATATATACGTGTGAATATATATAGCCTTATAGGACCCATGTTGTCGACCTCGCCCTAGGGCCCTTAAAAACATAGAGCCGGCCCTGCCTTTGAAATGCTTGCCTTTCTTTCTTACGGGATGATTGGTCGGAAGAAATCGTCGATTCGCTAGGTACACAACCTTCTTGCATTTATGCAAATATGTACCTTCGGTCTTATCTAAACAGTGGGTGCATGCCTTATATCCTTTGTGTTTGTCTCACGAAAGGTTACTAAGAGCAGCCAATCATTGATGGTTACTGAATAACAACCCTCGTAGATTAAATGGCTCCTGTTTGTTCTCATCCCACGCACGTACTTGGTTTGCCCCACAACCGTAAGAGTTCTTCAACTAATGGCCTAAGGTACACATCAATGTCGTTGCCCTTTCGGCCTTGGATGAGCACTTGGCATCATAATGAACTTACGCTTCATGCACAACCAAGGAGGCAGGTTGTAGATACATAGAGTCACGGGCAGTGTCTGTGATGCAGCTCTGCTCCCAAAAGGATTCATGCCATCCGTACTTAGACCAAACCATAAGTTCCTTGCGTCACCGCAAAGTCCGGGAAGTCTCTCTCGATTTTTCTCCACTGTGACCCATCGAGGTGTCTCAACTCCCGCCTTTCTTACGGTCTTCTTTGTGCCATCGCAACAACTGGCATGCTCTTTGTTTCGAACATGCGTTTCAACCTTGGTATTATAGGAGCATACCACATAACCTTAGCAGAACCCTCTTAGGAGGGGCTCTCCTCAACATCACCGGGGTCATCTCGTCGATCTTATACCGCAACGCTGCATACCGGCATTTATCTAAATTCTCATACTCCTTACATGTAGAGGATGCATCATTAATGCATGCATGTATCTTTTGCACATCTAATCCCGGAGGACAGAGAGTCTTCTTTGCTTCAGAGGTACTCTCGGGAAGTTCGTTATGTTTTGGAAACTTGACTTCATTATTTTCACATCTTTTCAAATGAGGAGTCGGTTAGACCACACTCGCCTTCCATCGCAACAATTCCAAATGTGGTACCGAGCTTTGTGCTGCCATCTTCACAATTTGGGTACAACAATTTCTTGTGATCTTCTAACATGCCCTCTAACTTCAACTTCTCATTTTACTTTCACGGTCTCGCTTTGCATCGAATGACCCTACCAAGTTCATCACCGCTCATCGATGCCCGTTCTTCACCTTTTTCCTCTCCATTGTCTTCCATAGCGGTATCACCGTATTCAGGAAACATATGATGATAGTTGTTATCATCATCTTCTTCTTCACCATCTTCCATCATAACCCCTCTTTCCCGTGCTTGGTCCAGCAATTATAGTTGGGCATGAAACCTTTCATAATCGGTGGCGCGAATGATTTTCGAGGAAGAGTACTCCTTGTTGTTCCGACATTGAACACATGGACAACGTATAAATCCATTCTCTTTGTTTGCCGTAGCCACATCGATAAATTTATCTACGCCTTTGATATACCCGGCTACCCGCCGGTCACCGTACATCCATTCCCGACCGTTCATCTGCATCATATAAGTAAGTTTATCAAAAAACAGGACATCGTAAATAGTGAAATAACCAATTCACACCGACATGAATTGTATCAATGACCTAGAAAAGATAGGATTGCTAACCTCGATCGAGGGAAATAAAGAGGAGAAAGCTCAAGTGCGTCTCGGACACCTTCTATATTTTTGTTCTCTGAGAAATTCAACTGGATTTTTCACTCAAACATTTCAACAAACACCTTCAATGCATGCATGAGAAAACTAGCACACACCCTCACACCTTACACCATTCAAAAACAGAGTGGAGGCAGAGGGGTGCAGATTTATAGAGGCAAGTGCTTTGGTCGGTTGGAGTAAACCGGGACTAAAGGTCGTCTCCACGCCACGTGGCTGTGGCCAAACCTTTAGTCCCGGGTGGCTCCAACCGGACGATGCCCTTACCAACGGGACCCATGCCCCGTGCGCTCCAACCGACGCTGCAGTTAAGATTAGTCCGGTTGGTGGCGAACCGACTAGTGCGAAATGGTGGCGAACGGATGGCCCTTTTTCCTCTAGCGAGGGAAAGTTGGATATTATATTTTTACAACCTGTGCGACAAGACACCCACGATTTTTCGTTCCAGCTCGATCGTACTACGTGTCATCATATCATCTCGACTGTTCGTGGCTAGCTCTTGTGTGCAACCATGCATATGTAGAAAGTGCATGCATGTGCGCAACCTCAAACAATGGTCATTTTTAGCCGCCTAGCACTGTGCAGTGCGTGCTAATTCATTGTGTCTGCCAAAGGACACATTTTGTGCTGTGGCAGTCAGTTTAAATTCATTTTTTTATTGACACGCACTTTACATTCTTCTTCGACAACAACGACAACGAGCTAAGAGCGCAAGCTATGTTCAGCGGGTCCATGCTTGAGAAATAAGCGATGGTGCAATGTGCATGCACCCCATTCCACTTGGCCACTTGCGTGCACCGGAGAAGACGGGAGTATGCTCTCAAGTCTCTAAAGGCCTGTTTGATACAAAATATTCTTGAAAAAAAAGAATAAAAATAATAGATACTTTCTCCTATTCATATTATAATATTGTCTAAATATAATACGTCTAGTCAAAACAGTTACTCCCTCCGTCCATATTAATTGACTTAAATTTGTTTAGATTTAATGAATCTAGACACTATTTATATAGATTCATCCAAATTTTAACAAATCAAAGTCAATTAATATAGATCGAAGGAAGTAACTGGATTTATACGAATCAAGATAAAACTAAGACCAGCGGGAATCCGTGAAATCCCACGGGAATAAAAAATTTAGGGCTTGTTTGATTCATATAGGAAAGGAAAAACAAAGGAATAGAAAAACCATAGGATTGCAATGTCATGTCCACTTCAATCCTATAGGAACCAACATGCAACAAAGTTTGTTTGATTCCATCAAAGGATTCTAAGAAAGAGCTTTGGGTGGATGTTAGATTTCCTATGCAATCTAGTGCAAAGGATTTCCTAGGAAAGTTTCCTATAGAAACCAATCCTACAAATCAAACAACCATCATAGGAAAATATCCTATAGAATTTAATCCTACAAATTTCCTATACAAATCCTTTGAATCAAACATGGCCTAAAGCCGAGATCCGTGGTTTCGTACAATTGCCCCATGCAACAGCCACCTACCCTATCCAACCGGTTAAACTAGTCGTCGATGGCGACTATTGGGGAGCATTGAGCGCAAAACAGTGGACGCGTGACTCGGTCCTCACATCATCACAACTCTAATCGAGCCACGTACCAATTGATCATCATGGAAACAAGACACGATAGGGATAGTGTGTGGCCACCACGTGCGCCCGGTATTTAAAGTTAATTGGATAAAATTAACACAATTGGAAATATCGGGACGAGTCGGTACTAAATTTCGTCTAATAGCATTGTAGCCGGCTTTCTGACAGGTGCGACCCATCTGCGCTCGGTGCGAGACGAGCTGCGTGCGGCGCGTGAGCTCCGTGCGGGCGAGGACGGTGCTGGAGCGAGCAAGCTCCGGGCGCTGGGCGGCGTTCGGACGTGTGCGTTTGGGCGACGCTGGCGTGTGCGAGGCTAGCTCCTCGCAGCTTAGGGCGGTGCTGGCGTTGCTGCCCCTGCTCACGGCGTTGCTCCTGGTGCATGCCGTGGCGTACCTGGCATGGCACGCCCTGGCCTGCCGCCGCCGCCGCGAGCGCTTGATGAGATGGACACCTTCTTCGATGACACCGTCCGCATCGTCCTAAGATGAGATCGGCGTCTCCATCGACCTCGCCCGCCGCGTCATGCTCACCCTCCCGCGCACAATGGCGCTCGTCGTCACCTCCGAGTCGTGCGCGCCCAACTGGTACAACGGCACCAACAAGTCCAGGATGCTCGGCAACTACCTCCTCCACTGCGGCGGCGCCATGACGCTGATCACCAACGACCCCGCCTACCGGTCCCATGCCTCGTGTGCGCACACATCGGCGCCTAAGACGACGCGCGCCGCCGCCGCGGTCCACAAGGAGGACGCCAACGGGCGGCTAGGGGTCAACCTCAGCAAGAACCTCCCTAAGGTCGTCGTGCGCGCCTTCAGCGAGAACCTCCAGCGCCTCGTCCCGCACATCCTTTCCGCCGCCAAAGCTCCTCCGCCGAAAGATCACGAGGTGTCCATAGATTTTTTTTTCCTCATAAAATTTACAAAAAGGTCCAGATTTTATAACTCTCTAGCATATGTCTATCATTTGACTGTTTTGTTGACTAGCCGGCTCTGCAGATGGGTCCCACCTGTTAGAAAGCGTGTTAAAATGTTGTTAGACAAAATTTAGTGTAATTTGCAACACTATAACCTCAGATTTGGTACTGACTCGCAAAAATTAACTAAAGTGGTACTGACTTGTCCCGACAACCCCAATTACAATAGTTTTATCCAATTAAGTCCGGTATTTAGGCCAGCCACGGAAATAATGCACCATGCCCCGTGGTAATTTTTGCAAGTTTCGACTGATTATTTCTTCTTTTCGAACCATGGAATAGCCTTGCATGCATTAATACAGAAGTGGGAAAAGCCATCAAAATGGTACTTTCTCCTTCACGGTTTGTAGGGTGTTCTACAAAAGTCTCACAGACCTAGACGTGTACGTATTGGCTGAAAATTAGGCATATTAGTGAGCGGTTAAGGCGCATGCATTGGTGGGAGATTGTTGCATGCATAGAAAGTTGGGAGGAAAGGTGTCACATTAATTAACAATTAATTCTTATGCGCCTAGGAACCTTACAGTTTTAGAAAAACCCAAAATTGATTAGGCGCCCTGCAAACCGTGAAGGAGGTACTACGATAGATGTCATCTTACAGAAAGGTTATAGAACAAGGAGTCACTACCGAAATAAGATTACTCTCTTATATATAATAAATGTCGCTGATTTAATATAAAATTATACTAGTACTAAATTAACGACACTTATTGTAAGACAAAGAAAGTAATATAAACCACTAAAGAAAACCTGCTGGTTGAAGTCCTACATCATCTGGTCCGCTAATTAGTTGATCGGCTTGTAAGTCTTCTTCGTTTCTAGCCAAATCGCCCGCAGATGTTGCATCACAATACAGTTAGTTCCACTGCCACTCTCGCATATAGAAGATCCGTGCAGCAGCACCTGGCCGGTGCTCTGCTTTTGCACACTAAGAACAAATGTGAGCTTCACTTGACCAATTCATTGGCCTTGGTCGATATTAGTACTACTATATATATATGCTCGGTATTCCTCGTCACTGTAGCAACATTATTATTACTCGACACTACTGGAGTACTACAAGACACGGTGAACATGGATCGATCGGAATCAAGCATGTAGTTTGAAACTACATTACTACTACTACTACAGACTCAGTCTTTAGTGCAGCTACCCCTCGCTCTTATCTTCTTCCTCCCCGCGTGCTACAGTAGATCGGGAGTTCTCCCTCCGCCGGCGCCGCCCCAAGGCCCTGCTCGCCGGCGCTGCCGGTTGAGCTGGGCTGAGGGGGGGCGGCGGCCTCTCTAGTTTAGGTTGTAGGTAGTCTTGGGGCTGAGTCCCTGGTTGTGGTGGCCTCTGCCGCCTGGGAGCCCGCCGTTCTCCGGCCAGATTCGGTGGCTGGGCTTCTCCCCTCGACGCCATTCGCCCCTCCGGTGATGGTGGCGGTGGTAGAGCCCTTCTTCTCCCCCAATAAGGCCTGCTTGAGCTTGTGGTCGGGTGACGGTGGAATCTCCTCTCTTTGGCCGGCCGTGGTGGCGGGGGAAAGGAATTCGGCGGTGGTCGCCTGCTCGAGCTGTCTGCGGCTCTTCTTCCTTGTGGTGGCATCCTGCTTGTTTCCCCTCTTCCGGCCGGCCGTGGTGGCAAGGGGAGGAGGGCTTCAAGTGGGGTAGTGGCCGCGGGAGAAAGAGGCGCTGGATTCTGTCTCTTGACGCATCTGCGCGGCGGCAAGAGGCCATGTGGTGACTCGATGACCTTGAGAGGAGGAAGAGTCGGTGATGTTGCTCCATGCGAATCCTCGTAATAAGCGCGTGTCGGCGCTTGGGCTCGTTCGCTTTGAGTTCCCTGCTCTTCTCCGGCCGGCCGTGGTGGCGAGGAGAGTGAGTGGCGTTCCTCAAGCTCGGCCTTCTACGATTCCAAGACTGCTTCATATGGGTGCTATGGTTTTCTGTGCGTGACTCGAGATCCTTTTCGCAGATGGTCCTTTGGTGGCGGTTCTGCTGGCTGCTCGGCGAAGGCGGCCTTGAGTTTCAACCTCCATTGGAGGCCCTTCTCGAAGCTTGAAGCGAGCTCGACGACTTGGCGACAAGTGGTTTGTCCGCTGTCAAGAAGGTTGGCGGCTTGCTTCTTCTCCGGTTACGAAGGCGCAGCAGAGACCACGACCTCGCCTTGGCGGAGGTCACGGAGATGGTGGCGGAGGCCCCAGGACTTGATTGCTTTCTATGTTTTAGTCCTAGGGTGCTTTTGTAAGTGTTAGGCCTTCTATTTGTCTAGCATTTCGCTTAGCTTAAAGTAACCGTAATTTGTACCTGCCACGTTTATTAATCTGCAGCTTCTCGGGTCCTCGGGACCCTTAACCGTTCAAAAAAAAAAAAACTACTACTACTACAGCAGCAGCAGGGAGTCTACATGAACAGGAAAAACACTCATGCATGCCGCCGGCCAGCCGACCGGCATCCCTAGCTAGTTAGCTCCACCGGTCAAGCCGAAGCGGCGAAGCCCTCCTACTCATCACCGGCGTCAACGACGGCGGTATCGATGACGCGCTGGGAGTTTCATACAATTTAAAATTGAGGCCAAGAGAGAATCCGTGAAATCCAACGGGAATAAAAATTTAAAGCTGAGATCCGTGGTTTCATACAATTGTCCCATGCAACAGCCACCTACCCTATCCAATCGGTTAAACTAGTCGTCGATGGCGACTACTGGGGCATTGAGCTAGCGCAAAACAGTGGGCGCGTGACTCGGTCCTCACATGCATCATCACAACTCACATGGGTTAAGAGAACCAAAGTAGTATCTAATCTCTTTCTGAAAGTCCAACAAAAACATCTCTAATAATCGAGCCACGTACCATGGAGACAAGACATCGATAGATAGTACTGTAGTAGTATGTGGCCACCACACGCATGCTCCGTGGTATTTAGGCCATACAGGAAATAATACACCATGCTCCGTGGTAATTTTTGCAAGTTTACGAGCAGTAACGTGTATATGTTACTAGTCTAAGTTACTACCTTATAATGTAAAATAATTTAAGTATGGTAATACACAATAACATATTAATTAGGTTGTAGATTCACTTTGTCTTGATACGTGTGATGTTATAGTAACATAGCTAGTTACTCTATCTATCTCTTTCCTCATTAACTCATTGCCACTATGCCCAACCTAAGTTACTCCCCACTATGACCAGCCTAAGGACCAAGTTGCTAATGCCAAGACACTTCATAAGTCTATCTTATTAATATATGAATGCACCAATAGTGCGAGAGAAGTGAGAGGAAAAGGAAAACATGCATTAGAGAAGAGACACTAATAAATGAGATAACCCTTATAATCTCAAACAATATAAAAAAGCTCTTAGATCTAATAATTCGGAACATAGGTAGTACTACACTAAGGGTGTGTTTGGTAGCCCTGCTCCACACAGAATCTCCCACCTCAAACAAAATTTACGTGTGTGTTAGTCGGGTCAGTGATCTGGGCACTACCCACCTCATACAAAAAAGGCCTCTAGGCACTGCCCGGATGGGAAGCCGAAAACGAGTTTCACTATTGGGCAGGTCTGAGCTCGCTCCAAAAATCGCCCCCCGCGCCCCACCCGTCGGACGAGACCAACAGGGGTCAACCATCCCCCACCACATCCCCCCCCCCCACGCCCACCCCCTGGCAACCCGCTCTCTCTACCCCACCCAGAGCCGTCGTCACCTCCTTATCTCCATGCCTCCTCTGGACGTTGGCCTCTGTCGCCTCCTCTTTGACGCCGGCATCCGCCGCTGGACCGCCTCCTCTCTCCGGACTGCACCAGACCGGTCGTGCCCCCATGTGCATCGCCTCCGATATGCTCCACCCCCATGTGCCGTTGCGCGATCTCCAGTTCGTCGCGCGGCCATCGATCCGCCCATCCTCCGCCTCATCGCGCGACCAAGACCCACCTCACCGCGCTGCCACCCAACGCCCCAAGCTCCGCCTCCTAGCACAGCCATGGCCTCACGGTAGAGCATGCAGCAAGGAGATGAACTCCCGAGGACCTTATTGCTTTTATATTTTTCTGTCTAAGGGTCTCTGTGTAAATGTTTTGACAATACCAAGTCTCAACTCACACGGGCCACCAAAACAACATCTCACTCCAGATTATTTCAGCTAACCCGGGCCACCAAACACCGAAGAAAATATGAGATTAGCTTGTCTAGGGACATCATGTATGAGTGGATCTAGGGATTCTGAGTTCACACAACCTACCAAACACACCCTAATACTTTGGTTGAAGGAGTAAGTGTAGTTGATTTCGAGAGAGTGTATTAAAAAAGTGGTATAAACCACTAACACTGTGTTTGGATGTCGTAATTGGGATCGGAATTGGACTTTTGGAAATGGCCCAGCCGAATTCGACAATTTGGATGGCCTATGAATTGCACCGTGGAAACTCAGCCCAATTCCACGCCCACCCACGCCCCGTGTAAGTCAAGCTCGTTCTTTTCCGAGCTCGGAAACGCTCGGAAAGATAGCTCGCATACCCGTTCGCCCAACCTCGATAGAACACAGCTCGCATGAGGAGACAGCTGCGCGATAGAGGGAAGACGACGGCGGGTCGGCGGCGCTCCGGTGAGCCTTCCCTTCCTTCTCCCCATCCCCGTCCTCCTCATGCTCGTATTTCTCGTTCCCCGCGCCCTCAAAGCAGGTGTTATCGCCACATTTTGGCCAAAGGAGGAGATGGGCCGTAATCAAGATGGGCTTGGAGGATACATATATGCAACGTATTGCTGGATCGGCCTTGTGCGTGGGTTTGGGCTAAATTGCCCGTGTATCTGTATATTATGGTAGGTTACGCTTCGGTTTAAGTAAGAGATAGAGTTGTTAGGGTTATTCCAAAGATAGAAAGTCTCCGGACTATAAATATGTACCTAAGGTTATTGAGAAAAGAGGACGATCACGTTCACAACAAACACAATCTCAAGATCGCCACCCCTTGTTTCTAGGGTTTCTTTCGTAGTAAGTGTCATGCCTAGATCGCATCTTGCGGTCTAGGCGATATCTACTATGTTATTTAGTGTTATTCGTCAAGCCTTGTTGATGGCGGTAATACTTATCATAGATTTGTTTGGGCTAGCATCGGTACCTTTTTGTGATGATTGCTTAGTTATGTCGCTTTAGTTATCTCACGCCTTTGCACCTTTTTGGTGTAAGGGCAGATCTTGCTTGATCTTTATTCGTTGATTTGATCTGTTATAGTTATGCCTTGTTTTCCAAGGTTTAGTTTGATATCCACATAGTCGGGCCTTGCAAACGGGTTGAACGATCCAAGAGTATGTAAGGATATGGTTTGCCAATTCGAGAGGAGTTGTTCCGGAATTGACTTTACGGTTGTTAGGCCTTCTCTAGGGTTAGTTTTCGTCATCTTTTGTATCTACCGTGCTCAATTACGTGTAGGATGTTCCAATTATGTGGTGAAAACGTTAAACCGTCAGAGGTCGATTTAACTTGTATTGATGAAGCAAAACCCCATGTTATCGTAGATCTAATGCGTAACCATGGGATAATCGGCCCGTGAGCCGATTCACGTGGAAACCCGGGAGCCGGGCCGCGGCTCGAATTTTACGATACTTGTTTGCCATGCAGAAACTAATCGGCAATCCATCACCTTCCGACCAGGTATAGGTCGTGCACGCCTGCATCAGCCAGACGTGTCTTGGAGTTTTGCGGTTGCGTCGAGGGACCGTGGCCCACCAGCAGCCCGGAGCCTCCCGCTCGTGTTGCTCGCCGCCGTGGGGTTTTGACAGCAACATTCGCACGCCCGGGACCTTCAACAACATCTGCATCAACATCCGACGCTGCGATGGGGATGACTCACGACGCATTTATCCGCTCGATGAGCACAAGGCGGTATGATGATATCAAAGCTCTCTTCTTGCCGATCTCATCGGCTCTTTTGAGAGGACCCGTAAGCATGGCATCGTGGAAAGGGTTCTCACCAAGGTGCTCTTGATGAGGTGGATCTGCTCCTTCAGAGGAGCGCACTGAGCTCACAGAAGTCAATTACATGGTGGCTCATTCTCTTCACCGCCATTCTCGAGAGCCTAGTGAACGCTTTCGAGCGCTGCTGTTCGCGTTCAGGAGATCATGAAACATCGATTACTCTCCGTCGGGCCTACTCTAGGGACTCACCAGGAGAAAGACCGCCTGCACTGTGCCACACCGCCATTCACGCTTGCAGCCCGGAGCCACCAGGCACAGACGTCGTCTACAAGGTTGGAGGTGACCACATTGCAATTCCTGTTTGAACCACCTAAAGAAATCCCACATGGATATGTGTGCACCCACGCGTGATCGCAATAGCTTTGACGACGAACCAGATTGCAACCGCAGGGATTTCGGGGCGGAGTTTCGGAGCAGCTTGAGGCGGTATTTCGAGCAGGATGTCTCGATGGACGATAAACAGGCATGGCTAGCCAAGTATGCCACCGAACGAGTCATGAGAATTTATCCTCAGCTCAAACGGTGGAGCAAATCCGCACCATCTTGAGAGACCAGTTTCGCTTCATGCGAAGAGAAGGACAATCGGCTATTCCAAGCCGCGTACCCACGAGTTTGATCGATTCACCGCCACCCAAGTATCGGCTCCCGAGTTCTCAAGGTTTAGCGGATCGAGCGCCGAGCTCGATCGAGCATGTGAGCCGATACTTGGCACGCTTAGGCATGATTTCAGCATCGATCGATTCTGGCGTAAGGTTCTTTGCGCAATCTCCGACAGACCTTTTGGGTGGTACACCTGTTGCCACGGATTCGATCCGCACTGAAGCAATCGGAAGAGCAGTTCCACATTCAATCATTCGAGCTACCGAGGTGGCATTGCATCTGGTGCGGCAAGGTAAAAGCGGGAGAAACGGTCGAGTACATTCAGCTTTCAGACCTCAAGAACCGATGTTATTCGGCTCGTTTAATCGAGAAAGAAGCGAGCCGGCAAGTGTTGGGTCTCAAAGCACCTATCAAGGATCTGCTTTCCAAGTAGAATACAATTCATTGGCGCATGGCCCGAAACCGACAATGTATGAACAGCCACCGAGTTGTACCAAGACAAGTTCAAACGTCCGATAGGCCTGGTCGATCTGAAGAAGAGGATCCGTACAAGACCGAGGAGGTGGCCGTGGCTGAATGGGCTGGGGCGAGATCCGTGTCCAAATGGGTAAAACAGCAAGGGCCCTGCAAAAGGTTCGACTTGATGTGAGCAAAGGAGCAGATATTCGATTTATCGCTGGAAAAGCAAAGTTACCCGAAGGCCATAAAATCCCTACGGCTCAAGAGATGAACGGGAGACTATACTGCAAGTGGCATCACTCGTTCACCCACACCACCAATGATTGCAAAGAGCTACGTCGCCAGATCCAAACAGCGATAGAACAGGGCCGTCTGATCCTTGGGCAATTCGCCATGAAAGTAGACACAAACCCGTTTCCCGACGTCAACATGGTAGAACACAGACACTCCACGAGGCGTCAGTTAGATTTCTCGTTCGATGTTAATATGGCAGGGCCTGTGTACCACCATGGCATATATAAGGAGGAAGGCGGTCGCTCTCGGGGCAAAGAAAGAGAGGAGGCTGGTCCACGTGACCGGCCCCGTTATGATAACAGGCGGTATTTAACCGAGGAGCAAGTGAGAAGCGTGCGATATCAGAAGCCACACTCCACGCATCTCCTTAACAAGTATGAGCATCAGTATGATCGACGTCGCCGGCACGATAGAGATGATGAAGGATATGAGCACCTCGCTAGGGGAAAGTCAAAGGAAAAGGAAGGCGTGGATAAACATTGGGATTGTCCTTTCTTCAAGTATTGCTGGGATGCGGGAATGAGCCGATTGCCTACAATCGACAACTGCCCGGAATGTGGACAGCAGAAGGATGACACAGGTCCAGTTTTAGTGTTCAAGCGTCTAGGGCCTCTCCCGCCTCAGAACATATAAGAGGAGTCATCTCGAGCAAAAGACCTCGAGGAGCCAAAGGGTGAAGAAGAAGAAGACAGATATCACCGGCCAAGGTGTTGTCCGGATGGACTCAGACACACCCAAAAGCGTAGAGTTCAGCGTCACAGAGCTTGGAGGAAGCCGCAGCATGATCCACACTTTAAGGAAAGCACGGATCTCGCCATGAAAATTCGGCAAACCTTGGAAACGGAGGCTCGTCAAAAGGAAAGAGTGGCGCCTAAACCAGAAAAGCCGATGCGAAGACATCGGTGGCACAAACATGGTGTTCATACTTCCGTAGTTTTGCGCCCAAGAACCAAAGAACTACCAGTGGCAGTTTGATCGCGCCCACGGTTATCTTTGAAAAGCCACGAGAGAAGGGCTACAAACATCTGAAAGCCCTATACCTGCGAGGTTATATCAATAGGAAGCCTGTCTGCAAGATGTTGGTTGACACCGGAGTGGGAGTCAATATAATGCCGTACTCCATGCTACGGCGTTTGGGACGCCCACGCAGACCGATCAAAACCAACGTCACGTTAAGCGACTTCAACGGCCAAACTTCAGAAACGCAAGGCGTTCTGAACGTGGATCTGACCGTGGGCAGAAAAACCATCCCTACGTCATTCTTGATCGTTGACAGCAAAAGCACCTACGCTGTCTTGCTGGGGAGGGATTGGATTCACGCTAACTGCTGCATTCCATCCACGATGCACCAGTGCCTTATACAGTGGGATGGAGATGAAGTGGAGGTCATTCATGCAGATGATTCGATCGAGATCTCCATAGCTGGCATGAACATCTGGGAGGCAGAAGACCAAGAGCCAATCTCTGGAATCGGTCTAGACGGCTGTGAGCGTATTGAAGCTACAAAAAACGGGGTGAGGCTGGTCTTATCCACTAGCCTGACAGAGTAGCAAAGTCCACGATCGTACGTGGTATGGCCGATCCCTGCGATCGGCCACAAAAAATAAAAAGCAGTAATCTTACGACAAAGGTCATGCATGTAGTAGGAGATTCCCGCCATTGTAGAGCACAAATAAGTTGTAAACCTTCCTTGACTAATGCAATCAGGCAATGATTCCGCAATCGCCCAAATTATCTTTGTTATCCTCACCAACCTGTTTGCCCGTGTTTAGCATCGATTTAGCAGTGACGGAAAGCTAGGGTATGGGTTTACCTCACGATGAGCTAGAGGAGATTGACATCGGTCCCGGGATAAGCCGCGACCAACATTTATCGCAAGAAGTTAGATCCGAATCAAGGGTCCGATGATAGCTTTGTTGAAAGAATATCCAGATTGCTTTGCTCGACTATAGAGATGCCCGGTTAGACAGAGCATCATTGAGCATCGACTCGCTTAAAGGGTTTCGCCATTCCAAAGAAAGCACGACAGATGAAGGCGAAATTTTGAAGAAGTCAAGAAAGAGATCGAGAAAATGTTGACAGCTAGGTTAATCAGGCCATGCGGTATCTTTGAGTGGATTTCTAGTATCGTACTAGAGAAAAAGGATGGCATGGCGGGTTGCCATAGATTTTCGGGATCTCAATAGAGCCACCCAAAGGATGAGTATCCGATGCTTGCGTAGAGACATTAATCAACGCAAATGCTGGTCATAAGGTCTTGAGCTTCATGGATGGCAATGCGGTTACAACCAAATTTTTATGGCTCGAAGATATACAAGACTGCATTCGAGTCCTGTGTTTGGTGGGGTTGTTTGAATATGTAGTCATGACGTTTGGATCAAGAATGTCGGCGCCACATACCAAAGAGCCATGAATTACATTTCCCATGATCTGATCGGCAAGCTGGTGGAAATTTATATCGATGACGTGGTGGTCAAGTCTGCTTCAAGACAAGGACACTTGGACGATCTCTGAACGTCCCCGAACAAGAAAATTCGGCGGATGAATCCAAAGAAGTGTGCCTTCGGTGACGGCGGTCTGTTCTTGGGTTTTGGTCCATGAACGCGGAATTGAGATCGGCCTGAAAAGTCAGGAGGCAGTGCGAACAATGACGCCACCTACCACGAAGAAAGAACTGCAGTGTCTCATCGGCAAGATCAACTTCGTCAGAAGATTCATCTCCAATCTGTCAGGAAGAATAGAGCCGTTCATGGGACTGGTGAAAATTAAATCTGATGAGGAGTTCCGCTGGGGGACAGAACAACAACGAGCCTTCGACGAGATCAAATAATATCTAACGAAGCCGCCAGTGTTAGTTCCGCCCCAGCCGGATAGGCCGTTCTACATTTACTTGTCAGTAGCTGACACGTCCATCGCCTCGGTGGTGGTGCAAGTTTATGATGGTCTGGAGCGAGTTGTGTTTTACATCACCAGAAGGATGCTGGATGCAGAGACAAGGTATCCTGAGATCGATAAGTTGTGCCTCTGCCTGTTTTTCACCTGCACCAAGCTGCGCCACATCTTGCTCTCAGCGGAGATTATCATTATATGCAAATCAGATGTCATAAAACATATGCCGCTCCTATGTTGAAAGGCCGACTCGGCAAATGGATGTTTGCATTATCGAATTTGATACCGTATCAACCCGAAAGCGTTAAGGGTCGCGTTACGACCTTATTGCTGAAAGAATCAACACCGATATAGCAGCGCCTGCTCATACGAGCGGGCTATGTTTTTGATGGATCGGTTTGTGATGATGGTTGCGGCATCGGCATTCTACTCGTGTCGCCGGGGCAACATATTCCTTCTCCATCGGGCTATCTACCCCTTGCACCAACAACGTCGGCGAGTATGAGGCGATACGCAGGGAATGGAGTTGCTCATCGGCTAGAGCGTAGCAAAGGAAATTTTGGAGACTCCAAATTGGTGATTTCCCAACTCACGGAGGAATACAAGTGTGAGAGCGAGTCACTCTTTCCATTATGGTTGCAATGCCGTGAGCTGATGGCACAGTTCAGGTACATAAACTTTAACTGGATCCCGCGATCGCAGAATACCAAGGAGAATGATCTCGCACAAATGGCTTCAGGCTACAAGGACGAGTAGGGAGCTGATGTTCGTGCATGCCTCGGTGACGATCGGAGAGCCGATATCTTCAATTACTTGAAAGATTCGCCTGGGGCACCTAAACGGATAAGGTACAAGGCCATGAAGTATGTGCTTATTGGGGACGACATGTTCTACAGACTCGAAGGGTTATCTCAAATGTCTGGGCCAACCGAGGCCAATCGGCTACACGAGGTACAGGCGCTTCGTGGGACTCACCAATCGGCTCACAAGATGAAATGGTTGATCAGCGATCGTGGTTTTATTGGCCCACCATGCTTGAGGACTGTTTTAAGTACTACAAAGGGTGTCAAGCATGTCGAAATTTGGAAAAATTCAGGCGGCACAAGAATGAACCCCATCATCAAGCCTTGGCCATTCCGAGGTTGGGGCATGGATATGATTGGCAAGATCAATCCTCCATCAAGCAAAGGCCACATGTGGATTTTGGCCATTACGGATTATTTCACTAAATGGGTGGAAGCCGTCCCTATGAAGTCGATGAACTCGAAGGATGTTATCGATTTTGTGAAAGAACATGTCATTCATAGATTCGATTCCCAAACTATCACGACCGATGGAGGTTCGGTCTTCATTTCTCACGAGTTTAGAAAGTTCGGAGGACACGGAATTAAGCCGATCCGATCATCTCCATACTATGCTCAAGCAAATGGGCAAGCTGGCCCAACCAGAGCCTTATCAAGCTGATCAAGAGGAAAGTCGATGAGCACCCTAGGCGTTGGCACGAGGTTTTGTCAGAGGCTTTATGGGCTTATCGCATGTCATGTCATGGAGCGATAAAACCTCGCCATACCATCTAGTCTATGGACAAGAAGCCGTGTGCCTCAGGAGATTACGGCCGATCGAGACGTGTCACTTTTCGTAACGATCTAACAACTGAAGAATATGCCCTGATGAGTGATGGTGTTGAGGATTTAACGAGCTTAGGCTGGTCGCTGAGAAAATTAAAGAGAACAAGGCCAAGGTAGCTCGTGCATATAATAAGAAGGTGAGACCAAAGGAGTTCCACGTTGGCGATCCGGTATGGGAAGCTGTATTGCCATTGGGGACTAAGGATGCAACATATGGTAAGTGGTCTCCAAATTGGCACGGGCCATACAGTCGATCAAGTTTTAAGGAACGCAGACATGCTTGAGGAGCTGACGTGAAATTCCGATGGTCAGCAGTCGCAAGATCTCAAGAAATATTTCCCAAGCATGTGGGATGATGGACAGTGAAATATGGGGGCCGATACATGAAATTGGCCAATAAAAAAAATATAGCCGATGCACAGTCATCGACTCTAGAGGTTCAAACTGTTATGAGCAGGTGTCAGTTTACATGAATAAGCTACTGAAGGAATGCCTCGAAGGCGTGGAGGGCATCAGCGCGGACACGATCCACCTCGGCGATCTCGGCTTCGTCATCTTCGTCCTTGCCCATCACTAGCTGCTTGTTCAGGGCACGTATTTCCGCCAGATCAGTCTTCAGTTGAGCTTTGAGTGAAGGGTTCGCAGCATAGAAAACAAAAATTTTCCTACGATGTGAACTATATACCAAGATCTATTTATACTAGATACAAACAACGGGCGGATGTATATCCGTAGAGAACATACCCTTGAAGACCGACAAAGCTTAACGAGTCCAAACTCGTGGTTGATGTAGACGATCTCTTGCCGATCTCAAGATCGAGAGGAGTCCTAAGGCCAAAAGAAGCGCATCCGTTTCGCACACACGTCGAGGCACCGAGCAACCTCCGCCTCGCCCAGCGATGGAGCGGAAGCACAACTCTTTCTTGCCGAAAAGCCACCGGAACATGTATCTCGCTAGTCCGAGACCATGGGGATAAATTCTAGAGGGGAGAGAGATCCTTCACGAGGAGGTGTGGAGAGAAGTGAGAGGAGGGCCTTTATAGGAGGAGGGGGAACCCCAAGGGGTGGCGCGATGGGGCTGCCCTTGCCCTCCCTCATCATGGGTGGACACTCCACACAAAATGACCCTTCAAAAGTCCACCAAAATCCCACTCAAAAACCCATTAAATTTCCACCAAATTTAATGCAAACTCTCATTAAATAAAACTCTTTTATTTTATTCAGAATTTTGTCAATTACTTTAATGACAAACATTCAAATAACCTTGCTAGAATTCTATTTCACATGCATAACCACTTTATGCAATTTCACCAAAACTTGTTTATCTAGTGAAATAAATTCTCGCTTGTTTATTCTTTCGCATGAAACTTTTGCTCCAATTGGATGTCGGTGTCTCTTAAGTGTGTCACCCTACGGTTCGTGAATAATGCGGACATGATCGAGACCCTCTCGATCAATAATCGAAGCGGGATCGGAGACCCATAGACTCCCACACATTCAACGATGACTTTCTTGTGATCGTCGGAACCTTTACGCTAGTATCTTAATCCTTTGTCTCACGATATATTACATGTCCGAGATTCGATCATCGGTATCTCCATACCTAGTTTGATCTCGCATCGACATGCACTCTTTTCTCGCTCTGATATAACATTCTAGTGATCAAATCACTTGCTTGCAAGCTAATCAATGTGATATCACCGAGAGGCCCGAGTATATCTATCCGTCATCGGGATGAACAAATTCCACTCTTGATCCATGAGCCTCAACATAACACTTTATTAGTTCTCAACCCATCTTTATAATCACCACATTACGGTGTGACGTTTGATGTTATCAAGAAACTCTTCCGTGTTAGTGATTGACATGATCTCATGGTCTAAGGATTAGGATCACTTCGTAGTTGTTATAGCAATATAAACTCAATGACTTTGATCGTAATGCTATACTGATGAATGTTCATCACATCATTACACTAATGTTGTGATCCCATTAACAACATCCAATGTCCATGATCGTGAAACCTTGATCATCTTGTTAATCAACGAGCTAGTTTATGAGAGAGGCTTAACTAGGAACTTTCTGTTTGTTTATTAAACACACATGTATTAACGTTTCGTATTAATACAATTATAGCATGCAAAATAAACATCTATCATATACTTGGAATACACATAATAAACAATTTATTATTGCCTCTCGGGGCATATTCCCTTCATCTCCCACTTGCACTAGAGACAATAATCTAGTTACATAGTGATATATCTAACACCCATTGAGTTCGTGTTGATCATGTTTTGCTCTAGGGAGAGTTTTAGTCAACGGATCTGCTACATTGAGATCCGTATGTACTTTACAAATCTTTATATCTCCATCCTTGACATGCTCATGGATGGAGTGAAACCGCGCTTAATATGCTTGGAATGCTTGTGAGACCTTGGCTCTTTGGCATTGGCAATGGCACCATTGTTGTCACAATAGATCACCATTGGGTCCAACGACTTGCCACAACTCCTAGTTCGATATGAACTCCTTCATCCAAAGCGCTCGAGCCGCTCACGAAGAACATATTCGCCTCCGTTGTTGATCCCGCTACCACAGGTTGTTTGGAGCTCCTCCAACTAACCGCCCGCCATTCATGAGAAATACGATCCGGATTGAGACTTAGAGTCATCCGGATCGGTGTCAAAGCTAGCGTCGACATAACACTTAGCGACGAGCTCTTCTTCACCTCAGATACAAGAAACATATCCTTAGTTCTTCTCAAGTACTTAAGGATATTCTTGACCGCTATCCGATGTTCAACACGGATCCGATTGGTACCTACTAGTCAAACTAATAGCGTGTGCCACATCCGTCTTGTACATAGCATGGCGTACATTATAGAGCCTATGGTCAAGCATAGGGACTTTGTCCATTATCTCTTTCTTCCGCCGGGACTTTGAGTCTTACTCAATGTCTTGCCTTGCAACATAGGTAAGAACCCTTCTTACTTCCGTCCATTTAAACTTCTTTAAAATCTTATCAAGGTATGTACTTATGATAGCCTATTAGGCGCCTAGATCTATCTCTATAGATCTTTATGCCTAATATGTAAGATGCTTCACCTAGGTCCTTCATTGAAAATTTGTTTAGATAACTTTTAACACTGTTTAAAGTTCTATATCATTTCGATCAATAATATGTCATCCACATATAGTATCGTAAATGCCACATTGCTCCCACTCACTTTCTTGTAAATACAAGCTTCTCCATAAGTTTGGACAAATCCAAACTCTTTGATCACCTCATCAAAGCGGAGATTCCAACCGTGATGCTTGCTTCAATCCATAGATGGATCGAAGCTTGCACACCTTGTTAGCATCCTTAGGATCGACAAAACCCTTTGGTTGTATCATATACAACTCTTCTTCAATATTACCATTGAGAAACGCGGTTTTGACATCCATCGCCATATTTCATAATCGAAATATGCAGAATTGCTAACATAATCCTAATCGACTTTAGCATCGCTACGGAGAGAAAGTCTCATCGTAGTCAACTCCTTGAATTTGTCGAAACCCCTTGCGACAAGTCGAGCTTTATAGATGGTCACATTACCATCGATCGCTTTCCTTTTGAAAATCCATTTGTTCTCCACGGCCTTTCGGTGAGGTAATTCCACCAAGTTCCAAACTTGATTTTCATACATGGATTCCATCTCGATTTCATGGCTTCTAACCATTTGTTGGAATCCGGCTCATCATCGCTTCTTCATACGTCGCAGGTCATTATTTTCATCAACCATGAAATTTATGACAGATTTCCAGACAAATCGGAGCCGACGCGTCTGCTTGACTGCGAGGTTCGAGTACTCTCTTCGAGTTTCATGATCATTATCATTAGTTCCTTCTTCAATTGGAGCCAACTCCGAGCGACTTCCGTGAAGGCTACTCGCCATACTTTGAAGAGAAGGTTCCATAACCTCTTGAGTTCTACCTTCCGACTACTCACACCTTTCATGAGAAACTCTTTCTCTAGAAAGGATCCATTCTGGCAACAAAAACCTTGCCCTCGGATCTGTGATAGAAGGAATACCCAATAGTTTCTTTAGGGTATCCTATGAAGACGCATTTTTCCGCTTTGGGTTCGAGTTTATCCGGTTGAAGTTTCTTCACATAAACATCGCAACCCCAAACTTTAGAAATGACAGCAGGTTTGTTTCCAAACCACAATTCATACGGTGTCGTTTCAACGGATTTAGATGGTGCCCGATTTAAAGTGAATGCAGCAGCTTAGTGCATAACCCCAAAATGACAACGGCAAGTCCGCCGAGACATCATAGATCGAACCATATCTAATAAAGCACGATTTCACGCGTTCGACACACCATTTCATTGTGGTGTTCGCAGTGTGAGTTGTGAAACAATTCCACACTCTTTCATGTGAGTGCTAAACTCGTAACTTAGATACTCACCTCCACGGTCGCACCGTAGAAATTTGATCTTTCTATTACGATGATTTTCCACTTCATTCGAAATTCCTTGAACTTTTCAAAGGTTTCGACTTGTGTTTCATCAAGTAGATATAACCGTATCTACTCAAATCATCCGTGAAAGTAACAAAATAACGATATCCACCTCGCAAACACACTCATTGGACCACATACATCGAATGTATGATTTCCAATAAATCATGCCTGCTCCATTGAACGAAAAGCGTTCTAGTCATCTTGCCCATAAGGCATGGCTCACATGTATCAAATGATTCATAATCAAGTGATTCTAAAAGTCCATCCGAATGGAGCTTCTTCATGCTTAATGCCAATATGACCTAGACGGCGATTGCCACATATATGCGGATATATCATCACTAAGTTTAATCCTTTTAGCATCAATATTATGAATATGTGTAACATTATCATCGAGATCCAAGAAATAAACCATTCAACATTGGTGCATGACCATAAAAGATTTCATTCATATAAATGGAACAACCATTGTTCTCGATTTGAATGAAAACCACTTTGCATCAAACATGATCCAGATACAATGTTCATGCTCAAGCAGGCACCAAATAACGATTATTTAAGTTTATAACTAATCCCACGGTAAGTGGAGAGGTAGCGTTCGACGGCGATCACATCAACGTTTGATCCATTGCCGACACGCATCTTGACCTCACCCCTTGCTAGCGATTGGCATTCCACGATTCGAGTTACAAATATTAGCAACTGAACTGGTATCAAATACCCATGTGCTACTGCGAGCACTAGTCAAGTACACATCAATAACATGTATATCATATATACCTTTGTTTGCCTTGCCGGCCTTCTTGTCTGCCAGATACTTGGGGCAGTTGCGCTTCCAGTGGCCAGTCCCCTTACAATAGTAGCACTCGGTATCAGACTTAGGTCCAACTCGGGTTTCTTTTCAGCGCAACAGGGCTTGCCGCCTTACTTCCTTCCGTTTTCCTTCTTGTCTTTCTTGAAACCGGTTCCTATTGATCATCAACACTTGATGTTCCTTTTGATCTCCACTGCAGTTTTAAGCATTGATGAAGCTCGGGAGAGACTTCTTCATGCCTTGCATATTATAGTTCATCACGAAGCTCTTATAGCTAGGTGGCGTAGACCGCAGAACACGATGGATGCCTAAGTCAATGGGAATCGTTATTCCCAAGGACACAAGCTTATCGGTAACCCGACATCTTGAGTACATGCTCACTAACGGAGTCGTTCTCTTCCATCATGCAGCTAAAGAACTTTTCTCAAGCATTGTAGCTCTCTGAAGCATGTGTGTCGAAAATCATTTTCAACTCACCCATTGTATCAAAAGCATTGCCGTTTGAAACGCTTTGAAGTTCGGCTCTAGCCCATACAATATGCCGCAATGAACTAAGTTGTGGTCCTCCCGACGAGTCGATAGACATTCTTCTCCTCGTCAGGCATCTTCAAAGGGTGGGGGCCTAACGGCGCTTCTAGCACATATTGCTTTTGTGCAGAGAGGAGAATCCTCAAATTCATGGCCCATTCAAGAAAGTTGCTACCGTTCGTTGCTAGTTTCTCTTTCTCCATGAACGCATTGAAAATAAAAGCGGTGGTGCCATCTACAACAGAATTTGTAAAGTTTAGACTAAGTGTATGATAGATTGAGTTCAACTAATCTATATTACGGATGAACTCCCACTCAAAAGCGACATCCTCGTGTCCTTTTGGTGATTACATGAACCAAATCCACTACACCAAGTCCGATCATCACGTGAGTCGGTATAGCTTCAAAGGCGAGCATCAAATGGGCATCATATCAACTATATGACTCATGCTTAACCTTTCGATCGTGTTCGAGGCCATGTCTGTACATGCTAGGCTCGCCAAGTTAGAACCTTAGTATTTTTGCGTGTGTAATCTTCTTACACCAAGTATGGTCGAGGATCCAAGTACACCGATCATCACGTGATGTCTTGGAGCGACGAAACATAATCGGTGCATACTAAAGGAGAACACATTCTTATCTTGATATTTAAAATGAGGATCATCTTATTATGCTTAACAAAGCGCTAAACAAGCAATATAAGATGCAATCAAACATCATATGTTTAATAGTGAAATTATATGGTTCCCGCAGATGATCTCTATCATGTGCATCGTGGTATGATCACTATCATACCTATATGTGTAAATCCACAATCTATGGGTTTTACGCTATGTGTGTAAGAGTATCATCTCATACTTCTACTTACAACACTACCATATCATAACACTAGCCCAGAACAATCTAAACTAGACGCTTCTAATTTATCCATTGCAAGTTTTACGTGGTGAGGGCTTCGAGATAGAACCGTTCTTACCACGAACATGAACCACAACGAGGATAATCAAATTGTTGACAACTCGCTTGCAAAATAGATATTGACTATAGTAGGAGAGACACCCGCTAGCCACTTATGCAAACTAGTTGCATGTCAAGCGTGGAACAGGTCTCATGCGAGGACATGTAAAGTTTGTCCGGCCGCTTCATCCCACTATGCCACCAATATCCAAAATCACAAGAAAGGAGCAACAACATGATCATCATCGCCCACATACTCATATGTGTACCCGTAAAGTATCTACGCATAGATCCGGCTCGATACCACCAAGGGTTCGCAAGATAGAAAACAAAAATTTTCCTACGATGTGAACTATATACCAAGATCTATTTATACTAGATACAAACAACGCGGATGTATATCCGTAGAGAACATACCCTTGAAGACCGACAAAGCTTAACGAGTCCAAACTCGTGGTTGATGTAGACGATCTGCCGATCTCAAGATCGAGAGGAAGTCCTAGCGCCGCCAAAATGAAGCGCATCCGTGCTCGCACACACGTTCGAGGCACGAGCAACCTCCGCCTCCTCGCTCCAGCGATGCGGAAGCACAACTCTTTCTTGCCGAAAAGCCACCGGGAACATGTATCTCGCTAGTCCGAGACCATGGGGATAAATTCTAGAGGAGAGAGATCCTTCACGAGGAGGTGAGTGAGAAGTGAGAGGAGGGCTCCTTTATAGGAGGAGGGGAACCCCAAGGGGTGGCGCATGGGGGCTGCCCCTTGCCCTCCCTCATCATGGGTGGACACTCCACTCACAAAATGACCCTTCAAAAGTCCACTCAAAATCCCACTCAAAAACCCATTAAATTTCCACCAAATTTAATGCAAACTCTCATTAAATAAAACTCTTTTATTTTATTCAGAATTTTGTCAATTACTTTAATGACAAACATTCACAAATAACCCCTTGCTAGAATTCTATTTCACATGCATAACCACTTTATGCAATTTCACCCAAAACCTGTTTTGATCTAGTGAAATAAATTCTCGCTTGTTTATTCTTTCGGCATGAAACTTTTGCTCCAATTGGATGTCGGTGTCTTAAGTGTGTCACCCTACGGTTCGTGAATAATGCGGACATGATCGAGACCCTCTCGATCAATAATCGAGCGGGATCTGAGACCCATACCGACCCACACATTCAACGATGACTTTCTTGTGATCGGAACCTTTTACGCTAGTATCTTAATCCCTTTGTCTCACGATATATTACATGTCCGAGATTCGATCATCGGTATCTCCATACCTAGTTTGATCTCACATCGACATGCACTCTTTCTCGTTCCGTGATATAACATTCTAGTGATCAAATCACTTGCTTGCAAGCTAATCAATGTGATATCACCGAGGGCCCAGAGTATATCTATCCGTCATCGGGATGAACAAATTCCACTCTTGATCCATGAGCCTCAACATAACACTTTATTAGTTCTGAACCCATCTTTATAATCACCTGTTACGGTGTGACGTTTGATGTTATCAAGAAACTCTTCCGTGTTAGTGATTGACATGATCTCATGGTCTAAGGATTAGGATCACTTCGTAAGTTGTTATAGCAATATAAACTCAATGACTTTGATCGTAATGCTATACTTCGGATGAATGTTCATCACATCATTACACTAATGTTGTGATCCCGTTATTAACAACATCCAATGTCCATGATCAGGAAACCTTGATCATCTTGTTAATCAACGAGCTAGTTTATGAGAGAGGCTTAACTAGGAACTTTCTGTTTGTTTATTAAACACACATGTATTAACGTTTCCGTATTAATACAATTATAGCATGCAAAATAAACATCTATCATATACTTGGAATACACATAATAAACAATTTATTATTGCCTCTCAGGGCATATTCCCTTCATTGAGGCCTTCTGCTTCGTCTTGGGAGCGGGCGATGAATGCTTCCTTGTCACGAATGAGCTGTTTAGTCGCCCGGACCTTCTCTTCAAGATCTCCCAATTCCTTTTTCAAGAGTGCAAGCTCGGTCGACAGAGGTGTCGGTTTGGCATCCAGAGACGCCTTTTTCTCATTGAGCACCGACATTTGTCGCAATATTGGCCTTCAGCGGGAGTTGGCCGCGCAGATTAATCCTCTCACGAGCCAACTTCACCCTTGACCCATAGAAAGACAGAGTTACAACCGCCAAAGCTTCACCCGCAATGCTACTTTGAGTTGGTCCTTGATTTCGCAAGAACACTCTTCACCTCTTCAGAACCCTCGATCAACTTCTCGATCGGGGAGGACAGCAAGGCTTTGAGACGCTGGAATTGAGGTAGAACGGCCCTTTCTCGTGGTTCATCGTTGGCGACAGAGAGAGTTGGTTCGATGGATTCAGTCGAACGCCGCAGTTCGAGATATCACAACCTGGCAGCAGAAATGGCGTCGATATCGTCCAACATGGAAGGATGAGCCGAACGAAGCGAACGTACCTCTCCTAAGATCAAGGGGATAGCAGATGACGAGACAGTCGGTTTGTGTGTTGTTGCCGGGGGCTTGGCCAAAGTGGTAACCGTTTCATCTACACCTTCAGGGATTACTAGATCCAGCCTTGCGAAGGCATCGGCACTTCCGCTTTCCCACTAGAAGTGTCGATCGCGCATGGAAGGTGCTTAGCCGATGTAAATAATGATGAATCGTGATAAAAACAATTGGTAAGAGCATGGAGGTGATGACTTTGAAACCTCCTGCTCGACGAAGAAGTTTGATCCCTTGCGAGCCCTCTTGGGGCTCACGGTGCCCGCCTCGTGATGCTCGAGGCGAGGTTCAGAACCGCCTTTTCACAGGAGCCAATGGTGGCAAATCTGGCTGGCTCGGTGTGGTGGTCCTCTCAGAGTCTGTTGGGCCCGATTCTCCTCGATTGGATTGTGTGTCGCCGCTGGAGGTGTCTTCGATGGAAACCTGTAAGAAAAGGAGAGCTAGTAAGCACAAGCATGTTTGCAAGGATGAAGGAGATCAACCAAGGCATGGATCAGCGTACATGTGAACTTTCTGGAGAAGGGCTCCGGCGCCTCAAAGTCTTCCTGGCAGCTACCTTCCTCACCGACGGTCTTGTTTTAGTTGGGACTCGAGAGGCGGCTGACCTAGAAGTTGCTTGGCTCTTGGAAGCCGATTGTGGTGATATCGGCTGGTTCTGCATCATGACCTTTTTCAAAGGTGGCGAGTTTTTGCAGAAAAGGACCACAGGAGCTGGTGGGAAGAATTCGAAGGGGGAGCCATCACCGTGTGTAGGTTCAGGACCATCTTGTTGCTGCAAGGAGACAAAGCGGGTTATTAGAAGAATCATTTGTGAGCTGCATCAAGAAATTTACAAGTAGTGGTACTTGTTCTACGGGGATATCATATTCAGCATCGAGCTGTTCCAGCAACGGTACCAGAGCTCTCCTGAAGGCATGAGTCTTCCACATCGACCACCAGTTCTCAAAACCATCGGTTGATGAAGCGAAGGTGAGGTTGTTAGGAATTGGGATGGTCAGAGCATCGAAGAAGGAATAACACCTTTGACTGGTGAGAGGATCGGGCAGGTCAGCTCTGTTCTCTGTAAGATGGTGGAGAAATAAATGGGGAGGTACTTGTCCAAGGCCAAATTGCCGAGCTACTACGACCTACCGGTAGAATTCGTATCCAGCTTGATTATTCATTGGATGTGCTCATGCCAACCGGAAGGAAGCTGGACGGATCACAAGTGAAAATAGGCTGCCTTTGGTGTCATCGGCAAAGTTGTCTAGCTGAAGGAGATTGGATTTTCAAAATGTTCCGATTCCTCCGTAAGGAAAGAAGATAGGATTCTCCGTGCCTTGGAAGAAAATGTGAACCACTTGGATGCTTCTGAGGATCGATTTACTACCGCGCCTATACAGCTTGGCGTAGATGGTGCATCGGATCTGCTTCCTTTGGCATCCGGAAAGGTGCAACTCGCCAAAAGGGGAAGTTTGGGACATGGTTTTGAAAATACAGCTGAGACCATAGCTGAATGAACCACCAAGGACCTCCTGTTTTGACCGCTATGCGAGAATAGTTTGAGACATCAACCGGAGATATCGATAGACTTCTCCAAGGAGCATTGCGATGCCAAGTTGAGTGCCTCGGCAAGTTCAGAGGCCAAGGAGAGATAATTCTTGGTTGGAGCAAGGGAAGGCCACGAATATGAAATGTTCCAGCCAGTTGAGGAAAGCCGTGTGTTCTTTCTCCGTGACAGGCCTTTAGTTTTCATGTGGCTTTGAAGATAGGCACCCCAACAGGCGATCTGCTTTGGAAGAAAGCTTGTAGGGGACCTTGTCGCCTTAAAAGCGGAGGGCTGGGTGATGTAACATCCAGACCATTAATCATCACCACGTCTAATGAGTTGGTGTCATGGGGCCATGACCGAACATGAAGCGATTCAGAGCATCGGACCGAAATAGCCGATGGTTTTAGAAGATTTTCATGTTTCTCAAGGGAGACAATGACAAATACAAGGCATCGGCTATTCCCGTGGTTTCCCATTGGGATTGGTAAGTTTTGGCTACCCTGCTGTACCAAGAGACCCAATGTTCAGGAGGATTAGGCCAGGCTCACAAGCAGTCGGCCCAAGAATTCAAATCTAGGTCTTGGCTTACGAAGGGGATTTTGTTTGCCTCGCAATAGATCAGATGGGCAGGACTAGATTCTGTACGGGGGCCAAGACAGAGAGAATTTGGGAGAGAAGGATGCGGCAGCAGAATGTCTGAAACCTAAAAATTTAACGGTGGAATAAAGCATTAATTCAGGTGTTTGCTATTAATTCTAGCACCGTGTTCGATCACGAGGAGCAAGCGTACCTCGCACTGAGACCGCTGTGTTGGTATTGACGATTCCGCCATCCAGTTTGCGGCGGAGATGGATCTATGCGATTGGGGATCGAGGGTTCTTGTCATCTAAGCTCGATCTATTCGGTGAGGCAATTGGAGATCTGGGTTAGCCTTTTTGAAGAGGGTCGCAGGCTACCGTTTGAAATTGGAAAGTGGCCGCTCAGATTTATCTAAATATGCGACCAAATTTGACCTTGTCAACGTTTGTGGGGAAAGTCGATGTGTTACCATCGTCTCTTTGGGCTTTGACTTGGTTAACCATATGAGCTTAGTATGGTGAAAGCCGATACATTACTATCGGCTTCTGGAACGTTGACCTATTTTGACTATCGGCAAAATCGAATTGGGAAAGCAATCTTTGTTGATTCAAAAGACGGTTGTTTACAATGAAGCTGATTGCTTACAAATGGAAATCTACTACTAGTACTACTACTACTAGTTCCTAATCTTGAAGCCGGTGTCGCCGCCGTCTTCGTCGTCAGATCATTGTCATCGGCTGCCGCTGGCGTAGTCTTCGCTGCCGCTGAAGTTGTCGGGGCCTCGTCCTCGCTGTCGTCGGTGTCCTCGCTGACCCGCGAAGCGCTCACCGCGGGTATTCGGAGGAGGTGTCCTCCTCCGCCTCCTCCTCGTCGGAGGATTCGACGCCCTCGCCCAGACACGGCGTCGTCGCTCTCCGCTCCAGCCCCGTCGACAAGGAACTGGAGGCCTCCTCGCCGTCGGTCAGAACTCGTCGTCCCTCGACCAGCGAAGTCCCGCCCCTCTCGTCCCACCATTGTGGGGCGAGAGCCTCATCTGCCGCCATTGGCGGGTGCTCCGGCCGCTCGGTCGCTCATTGTGTTGGAGGATTGGAAGGAAAGGCCGGATGATTTGGAGGAAGAAGAGGAGGCCATGGCAGAGGAAGAGGGTTTTTTGGCTAATGGAAGAGGATGGGGGTGCAAACTGCTCAGATGAATTTAAATAAGGGGAATAGTGGGAGGTGGTTCAATGCCATAGCGGTTTTCCAGAATGTGGTGCCAAAACTGTCAAATCATGCATTGCGGAGAAGTTGAGAAGACAAGGCGTCATGATGAGGGGGCGGCGTGACGATTCTGCTCTGCAACGCGCAACCCGATGAGAAAAAACAGAGTGGTTTTGGAATTATTATTGCCAAAACCAGGGGGCATGTGTTATCGCCACATTTTGGCCAAAGGAGGAGATGGGCCGTAATCAAGATGGGCTTGGAGGATACATATATGCAACGAATTGCTGGATCGGCCTTGTGCGTGGGTTTGGGCTAAATTGCTCGTGTATCTATATATTATGGTAGGTTACGCTTCGGTTTAAGTAAGAGATAGAGTTGTTAGGGTTATTCCAAAGATAGAAAGTCTCCAGACTATAAATATGTACCTAAGGTTATTGAGAAAAGAGGACGATCACGTTCACAACAAACACAATCTTGGCGCATCGCCACCCCTTGTTTCTAGGGTTTCTTTCGGGTAATATGTCATGCCTAGATCGCATCTTGCGGTCTAGGCTATCTCGTTATTTAGTGTTATTCGCATCAATTGTTGATGGCGAGTAATCTTGTTATCATATATTTGTTTGGGCTAGCATCGGTACCTTTTGTGATGATTGCTTAGTTATGTCGCTTTAGTTATCTCGCTGCCTTTGCACCTTTTTGGTGTAAGGCGGCATCTTCTTGATCTTTATTCGATTGATTTGATCTGTTATAGTTATGCCTTGTTTTCCAAGATTTAGTTTGATATCCACATAGTCGGGCCTTGCAAACGGGTTGAACGATCCAGAGTATGTAAGGATATGGTTTGCCAATTCGAGAGGAGTTGTTTCGGAATTGACTTTACGTCGGTTGTTAGGCCTTCTAGGGTTAGTTTTACATCATCTTTGTATCTACCAGCTCAATTACGTGTAGGATGTTCCAATTATGTGGTGAAAACGTTAAACCGTCAGAGTCGATTTAACTTGTATTGATGAAGCAAAACCCCATGTTATCGTAGATCTAATGCGTAACCATGGGATAATCGCTCGGAGCCGATTCACGCGGAAACCTGGGAGCCATGCTCGAATTTTACGTATACTTGTTTGCCATGCAGAAACTAATCAAGCAATCCATCACCTTCCCGACGGTATAGGTCAGTGGCACGCCTGCATCGCCCAGACGTGTGTCGGAGTTTTGAACCGTTGCCCGAGGGACCAGGCCCACCAAATAGCCTGAGCCGGCTCTTCGTGTTGCTCGCCGCCACGGGTTTTGACAGCAACAAGCCAGCTGCGGCCATGGCTCTTTCTCCACCGTCAATACCCCTAACCCTAGATCGAACCTGAGCCAAACGACAGCGGGAGGGGAAGTGGTGGTCGATGGAATAGCGGCCATAGGCGACGGGGGCCAGGCGAGGCGACCGTGGCCACACCCTAGCCAATCTAACGGCCTCCCTGCCCTCTTCTAGTTCATGTACAAGCTAAAATTCCAAACATGTTTTAGAATTGAGTGTTACTCTTTGATTCCGACCGTGAATTCGATACACATCCAAACAATGGAATTGGAAACATAAGCCATTTCCTTTTCATCTTGAATTTGGAATTTTCAGCCCAATTCCAAGCTAAAATTCCAACATCCAAACACAGCGTAAAGAAAACCGTGGTTGAAGTCTTACATCATCTGGTCCGTTGATTAGTTGATCGCCCGTAGATGTTGCATCACAATACAGTCAGTTCCACAACCACTCCGACGAATAGACGATCGCCCGGATATGTCATGATCCGTGCAGCAGCACCTGGCCGCGGTGCTCTGCTTTTGCACTAAGAACAAATGCGAGCTTCACTTGACCTATTCATCGGGATTGGTCGATATTAGTACTAATACTATATATGGTCGGTATTCCTCGTCACTGTAGCAACATTATTACCGGAAAACCAACTCCACATATACGTGGGCGTCCCGGGCCTATCTTGAACGTCCAGTGCATTCTACGTTTTTACAGTAAAGACCCTTAAGTAAATATGGTTTGCATTAGGAAGTCCTTCACTTTCACGACGTCACATACCTTGCGCTCTTTCTCCTCGTCTCTGTTTCACCACTACCCATCCAAGGATAATTCCAGATTAGAATAATGGATCTAGAATAACAATCTAAATAAGGAAGCAAATCACCACACAAATTTAACAATCCAAATTAGGATATGCAGCATTAAGTAGTAAAATTTCTTCCAGATCTAGGCGTACATGATCTGGAGCATTTTACTCAAATCACCGGTATATGAACCGGACCATCTCTGTGACAAAAAAGATGGATATTTTTTCCTCATCTCCTGTACCGTGTATGCATACTTTTGCGTCTTAGATCTGGAGAATAGAGAAGGAACCCACCAGATCCAAATAAAAATCAAAAACCAACATATGGAAGCAAATCATATTGGAACCAATTGCCGCGTCTTTCAGCTCGAGGCAGATGATAGGCACCGCCATGGACATGCCCTCCAACAGCGGTAGACGGGGGCGAGAGAGAGAGAGAAAGGAGAGGCAGCACGGCCATGGCCACGGCCATGGGGATCCTTTAGCCTTTAGGGACACGCCCGCCGGTGGCGACGACTAGTGCAGGAGCCAGGAGGGGAGGTGGCGGATCTATCAGTGGTTCAGACTTTTTAGAGCTGGAGAGGAGAGAAGGTGGAGGAGAATGGTTCAGACTTTGTACAGAATGTGAGGTCGCACAAAGTGTACCTGGTCCACTTGGGCTCCTATAGGAAAGGAAGATGTACTTTGTACAGGATGAAAATGCAAAACAGACTAGCACACATCTTGAAACGCAAATGGCCGTTGGATAGGCCAGGCACACCCACGCCGTTGCAGAAAAACTGCGTTCCATTATTACTCGACACTGCTGGAGTACTACAAGACACGGTGAACATGGATCGATCGGAATCAAGCATGTAGCTTGAAACTACATTATTACTACTACTACAGCATGCGTGTAGTCTACATGAACAACAGGAAAAAACACTCATGCATGCCGCCGGCCAGCCGACCGGCATCCCTAGCTAGTTAGCTCCACCGATCAAGCCGAAGCGGCGAAGCCCTCCTCCTCACCGGCGTCAACGACGGCGAAGGTCTCGATGACGCGCTCGGCGTTGGTCCTGAAGCAGCTGAACCGACGGATCTCCCCGTTGTTCCCATCCGTCTTGGGCGCGTTGGCGAGCTTCGCCATGGACCTGGCGAACTGCACGAAAAACGCGTCCTTGCTGTCCGCGAACTGCTTCACGATACCCTTGGTGGCCCCGTCCTTGACGAGCGCCATGTCGGAGGTGAAGACGCCCTGGTTGAAGGTGAGCGCCTTGAAGTAGCCGTTGTCGAACAGGTCAGGGGTGATCACGTCGAGGTTCTGCAGCGTGTTCGGGCGCTTGGTGCAGTTGGCGGCGAGCTTCCTGGAGAAGGTGTCGTCGCTCCTGTCGGACCTGTCGGAGAAGCTCCCGCACTGGGACCTGCCGATGGTGTGGGCGCCGGAGAGGGCGACGAGGTCGGCGGCGTCGCCGAGGCCCCTGGTGGCGAACCTCGCCACGAGCGCCGCCACGCTGTCGGTGGCCGGCCCGGGGAGCTCGAAGACCTTGCTCTGGGCCGCCGGGGCGAGGCTGTCGAGGTTTCCCTCGGGGACCGGGAACGAGGGGCCACCAGAGGCGACGACGGCGGCGCGGGTGGCCAGCAAGGTGATGTCGGCGCAGGAGACGGTGGGGCCGCACGCGGCGTGTGCCTTGGCGCGGATGGACTCGATGAGCTGCATGGCCTTGCGGCTGGATGGTGAGGTTGGGGCCCTGCGCGGTCTCGCGGTCGGAGGTGGTGTTGAGGAGGATGGAGGCGTCGCAGCCGTTGGGGAAGCAGTCGTGGAAGAAGATGCGGAGGAGGCCCGCGGCGAGGGCGATCTCCTGACGCAGCGCGTCCTGCACGGTGGAGCGCACGATGCCGTCGAGCTGCGGGCACGCTGCTGCTGAAGCTGGTGAGAGCAGCAAGGCGAGGGTGGCCAGGACGGCCAGGGCTGAGCTGCTCGCCATTATTTCCTGTGGAGTAGCAGAGCAAGCCTGAGCTGCAGCTTCAGTGGGTGTGGGCTCGTGGCTTCCTCACGCCAAGAAAGGGGCGTGATTTATAACAGGGAAAAGGCAGTACAGTGCACCAAAATCCGGGCTTAGATCACGCGCCACCCACTCCAGGCCGCGCGACCATGTGTAATAATATAGAAATGGAAAGGCAGAGGAAAAGATGGAGCTAGTACTACTACACTAGCTGACTCGTGCTTGGGCGATCACGTGGTGAAGTTTGTCCACCTATATGTACTTTTATTATGAGTTTATTACCGGTTGTGACAGTGATGTGGAGTACGAACTACTGGATAAGCTTCTTCTTCATCAGCTGCTCCCGTGGGCTGATTACCAAAGCTACTCTCTGGAAAAAAATCTGAGTTCCCGTGAAAGATTCCTTCATCTGAAAAATGAAAAAGGTTTCCGTCGGCCGATGTTGTCACACAAATAGGTAACCCCTCACATGGATTCGAACATGTTTACCCTCTCTTTTCTTACGAATATATGCTTTACTAATTGGTAGTTTTTCTTTCTAAATGAGAAATTTAGCCTGGGCCTCTGCATCAACGGATGCACACGGCCTTTTCATTGCAAAGTTTGCGAGAATTCAAAGTATTACGTACTACACGGTTCAGCTGATATTAAGACATGTACTCCCTCGATCTGTCTCAAAACCGATGTCTGAGGTTTTTCAAAATTTAGATAAATCTATATACTAAATAATATTTAGATTCATTTAAATTCTAATAAATCTACGACATCTATTTTAAAACAGAGGGAGTACCAACCATCGAAAAAGTAAAAAGTGACATAATTAAAGCTAGTACTCACTATTTTGAAGTCTCCTGGTGTCCCACCCACTAGTACGTGAGGAAATAAAAGCCACATATATATAGGAAACTGCTACAGGCCTCCCATGCATGTGTACGTCCCAAGTATTGCGCTGCGGTGCGCAGGAAGCGAGGGTAATGTCTGAAAATTTCGCAGTCACTCCATATGCAGCATGAAGCAGTCGCAAGTTTGAACGAGGAGGAGGCCAAATTGGAATCGTTTTGCCTGGCAAACAGTGGTGGCCCGTGATCTACTCACAGCCACGTGCATGATTCCATCAAGTACAATGAACTGCAGCACGTACGTACGACCACGTAGAATAAACCCGAGCCCCGCTTGTTCTCCGCTGCCGCTGCCTGCAACCATGGTGTGTCCTAGCTGCCCCGCTTGTTCGCCGGTGCCGCTGTGCCACTGCAACAATGACGTCCGGCCTCAGCTGCTGCTACCTGGTTGTTGCCGCCGGTGCCGTTTGGTCGCCGCGCCGGCGCCGCTGCCGCAACCATGGCCTACTACGAGCTATAGAGATTTGTCATGCAACCTATTTGTCATAGAGGAATTTTTTTACCAACTTGCTCGATCGTGCCGACAGCCCGGAAACACGCTCGCCAGTACCGCACTCCACCTACTACCACTTGCAAGCACAAGGGAAGCGAAGACAGGAGGGTATCATCATGCATGTCAGAGAGTACGTATATAGTTTGCTTTTATTGCCAGCAAAAGTTGAGAGTGCATTCTTGTGTGCCTCGAGATCCGTCTTTTCAACTGTTTGTATGGCTTGAGAGACTTGAGACCATGCATGTCTACACCGTGCATGCATGTGCCCGCAACTTTAAACAATGGTCACGCTTAGCCGCCTAGAGCACTGTGCTGCTATATACTAGTACTAGTAGTAGCACGTGTCTGCCTGCCCCCAAAGTACATCAACACATAAATTAGTAATGTTTATGTTCAGTGGATAAGAACTACTCCTACCTAATTCTTTTTTTTTTTTGGACAGCCTACCCAATTCTTGGTGGAGAGCAACAAGCAAGCGCTCGTCCTTCTTCTTCGTCGAGAAAAGCAACAAACAAGCGCTAGCTCGTCCTTCAAAAAAAAAAAAAAGGAAGCTAGCGCACAAGATATTTTCAGCAATATTTACACGGCGCAAAGTACAACACTCCATAAGAGAGTTTCACTTGACCAGAGTATACTAGTTTTTTTTTTGCGAGTAAAAGTTAAGGTCCATGCGTGGTACGGTCACCACGCGCCCATGCCACGAGTGACATATTTTGCTGTGAGCGCGCTGGTGAGCACGACATGATTTTTCTCCAAAAGACTACTTAGTTGGTTTAGGCTTAATCGATATTCCACCCGTTGCAGAATTTTTTCATGGTTTCAGTTCAAATATACTCGTATTATACATAGCTATAACACTTTTGGTATCACAACTTGCGTCCCGGTTGCATTTTAGTCTCACTTCTTGTAAACTAAACACTCGAGACCCACAACTTGCTTAGCGTTGACAGTTTTAGTCCTAACCAATATTCTGCTGACACGCGGCAGCCAACGTGGACAAAACGGTTGCAAAAATGTTTGCACATAATAAAGTTGATGGTGTAACATTTGTAATTAGGTACCTCCTTCTATTTCTCTTCTTAACTTACATGTACGTATAGAACTAAATCACCGTAAGTCACGGCGTCGTAGCAGAATCACTTGGCGGCGGAGATATCGACCGCGCGCACGTTTCTGCTCCAAGTTCTTAGATCACCGCCGCCATGCATTACCGGGAGCACGGAGAAGATCCGCCGCCCTACGGTACAGCCTTCCTTCCTTCTTCTCTATTTCCTTCTCCCCTTCCTTCTTCTCCTATCGCGGCGGTTCTTGTGGCGGAGCTGGTGGTGAGCACACCGGAATGAGAAAACCTCGGTTTAGGGGCTGAAATCATGGGCACGTACTGTCTTGATTGACATAGCATCGTTTAGTATGGTAAATATTGTAGATTCCACGACATTTGTCGGGCGTGTGATCGCTTCTAAGAGAGCAAGTTCTGTTGTCACATGATTTCATCGAAAAGGTTGTTGTTTTGGTAATTAATGTGACTTGTATTCGTGTTCTCGATGAATGGATTGAAGTTTGAAATTTCGATCATGTACATAGGTTTTGCGTCGATTGCTATGGATTTGTGGTATATGTGCACAGTTAACAAGTAGATTAGTGAACACTTGTTTTGTAGTAGCATGTGTTGTACTGATAGCTCATGGAAGTGTTGGAGATATGCCCTAGAGGCAATAATAAATGTAGTTATTATTATATCTTTGTGTTTATGATAAATGTTTACATTCATGCTATAACAGTATTAACCGGAAACATTAATACTTGTGTGATTTATAAACTAAATTAGAGTCCCTAATAAAGCCTCTTTATAATACTAGCTTGTTGGTTAATAGATGATCATAGTTTCCTGATCATGAACATTGAGATGTTGTTGACAACAAGATCATATCATTAGGAGAATGGTATGATGGACATACTCCTATAGACAAGCATAGCATAAAGATCAAGTCATTTTAATAGTTCAATTGCTATAAGATTTCTGATACATAGTAACCTAATTCCTTCGACCATGAGATCATGCTAATCACCATCACCAGAAGGATGCTTTGATGACATCAAACACCACACCGTAACTAGGTGGCTATAAAGATGGCATTGAGTGTTCGGAAAGTATGGGTTGAGACACATGGATCAAGAGTTGGATTTGTCCATCCATATGACGGATAGATATACTCTGGTCCCTCTCAGTGGAATGTCATCCAATTATCTTGCAAGCATGTGACTGGCTCACAGGGGATCACATACCATGGGAACGACAAAAGAGTACTTATCGGTAACGAGGTTGAACTAGGTATGCAGAGATACCGACGATCAAAACCTCGGATAAGTAAACTATCGTGAGACAAAGGGAAATTGGTATCGTATGTAAGTGGTTCTTTTGATCGCAAAGTAATCATAGAAATATGTGGGAGCCATATGAATTTCCATATTCCTCTATTGGTTATTGATCGGAGAAGTGTCTCGGTCATGTCTGCATAATTCACGAATCGTAGGGAGACACACTTAAGGATTCGATGTTGTGAGTAGTTATGGAATGATGAGTAAGAGACCGAATGTTGTTCGGAGTCTCGGATGTTATCCAGGATATCACGAGGAGATCCGGAATGGTCCAAAGAATTAGATTCATATAAGGAAAGTCCGGTTTCGGAGTTCGGGAATGATTTCGGTGTTTTCACTAGGAATGTTCTAGAAGGGTCCGGAAGGTCCGGCACTCCGGAGGGGAAGGGTACATGAATGTGTCATGACAATATGGAATGGTTGCATCATGTACTAGGTCACTTGGCTGGGAAAAATAAAGAGAGAAATCAAATTGGCGTTTGAAAGTCAAACGCCAATTTGAAAAAGTCAAATCTCAAGTTTGCTTGGTGGAGGGAGAGTAGGAAACCTACTTAGGGAGGAAGTCTCCTCCCTCCACCCGCCGGCCAATGAGGAGGACTACCTCCTCCCAACCGGCCACCCTCCACCTATATAAGGAGGGGTAGGGCTGCCCCCTACCCTCACACCCAAAACCCTAGCCCCAAGTCGCCGGCGCCACCACCTCCTTGTGCTGTCGCCGCCTAGGGCACCTCCAACTCGACGAGTTGGGGTTTCCCCAAACCCTAGCTGCCATCCAAGACCTCCCATTGGTGCCCTCTAAACCCTAGATCACCAAGGCCTCTCTCATACTCCACCATACTCTCTCCGGCTTAAGGCGAAGCCCTGCGAGATCTCCCCTCTACCTCCGACACCACACCGGCGTGCTGCCGGAATCGCGAGGAGAGTGCTACAATCTCCGCTTCCTGCTGGAACAAGGGAGAGGAAGGTCTTCATCGAGTACCGAACGTGTGACCGACTACGGAAGAGCTGCCGGAACGCAGCGCCGGAAGGATCGTCTACGCGATCTTGAGATCGGCAAGTGTACGACTACATCACCCACGAGAATCTGCTCTCGTTAACCGCTTTGGAATCTTCGAGGGTGAGTTCCACTATTGACTCGTTGCTACAATCTAGTAGATAGATCTTGGCTTGTTTGTTTGCATGCGGTAGAAATTTTTTGTTTTCCATGCTACGAACCCCTACAGTGGTATCAGAGCCGTGTCTATATGTAGATCTATTGCACGAGTAGAATACAATGGTCATTGTGGGCGGTGGTGCTTTTATTATCAATTGCTTTTTGTGTACTTTGCATCTTGCGGTATGATGGGATGAAGCGTCCCGGGCTAACCTTGCATGACATCGTTCATGAGACTTGCTCCACGCTCAACATGCAACTTGTATTGCATAAAGTGGCTTTGCGGGTGTCTGTCTCTCCCATCATAGTATAGATCCAATTTACAACGGGCACTTGATAGTTCAACATCAACGTTGTGGTTCTTGTTCCTAAGTTAGAACGACAGTTATTGAAAGCCCCAAACCACATAAAATATGCAAAGAAAATTAGAGGCGTCTAACTTTGTTTTGCAGGGGTGTGCTATGATGTGATATGGCCATGATTGTGATTATATTTGATGTATGAAATGTTCCTTATTGTAAGTTGGCAACCGGCAGGAGCCATTTGGTTGTCTTTAAATTCCGTTAAGACCCGCATGTCTATTCAAAGTATTTGTAATAGTTGAAGCTGGTAGACGACAACCATGAAACGACGCCATTGACCTTGACGCCATGCCGGTGATGATGGAGATCATGTTCGTGATTGAAGATGGAGATCGGAAGCACAAGAAGAAAGGCCATATCATATCACATATTATGAATTGCATGTGATGTTAATCCTTTATGCATCTTATACTGCTTAGTTTGCGACGGTAGCATTATAAGATGATCCCACATGCACACAATTTCAAGTTTTAAAGTGTTCATCCTTAGTAAGCACCGTTGCTAAAGCTCGTTGTTTCGAAGCACCACGTGATGATCGGGTGTGTTAGATTCTGCGAGTGTATACAACGTGAGCAAGCCAGATTTGCTCATGCGGAAGCTAAGGTTTGATCTTGACGAGCCTAGCAAGTACAGACATGGTCTCGGAACACGGATCACCGAAAGGTAAAGCATGAGTCATATAGTATATATGATGAACATGTTGATTGTTCGCCATTAAACTACATCAACTCTCGTGATGATCGGTTTTGATGTGGTGGATTTAGGTTCGTGTGATCACTAAAACAATTTGAGGAATGTTGTTTTGAGTGGGAGTTCACCTAGATTAATTTAACTATTAATTAGAACTCAATTTGTCATAAACTTAGTCTAAACTATTGCAAATATGTTGTAGATCAATGGCGGCCCCTACCATCAATTTTAATGCGTTCCTAGAGAAAGAAAAGTTGAAAAACAATGGAAGCAACTTCGCGGATTGGTTCCGCAATTGGAGGATTGTCCTCAATGCTGGTAATTTGACCTATGTCTTTGGATGCACTGGGTGACCTGCTCAGCCATCAAGTACCGATAAAGTAAAGAATGTTTACCTCACTCGGAAGAATTAGTACTCCACGTCAGAAGGTGCTATCTTGTATGGTTTGGAATCGGAGCTTCAGAAAAGGTTTGAGAACCATGACCCACATGATATTGTCCGTGAACTCAAAATGATATTTGGGGCTCACGCGGCAGTTGAGAGTTATGAGGCTTCTGAAAAGTTCTTTAACTGCAAGATGGAAGAGGGCAGCTCCGTCAGTGAGCATGTGCTTAGGATGTCTGGGCACGCAAACAAACTCCAAAGTTTGGGTATAGTGATTCCTAATTCTTTGGGGATTCACCGTGTCCTCCAATCACTACCACCAAGTTACAAGAACTTTATGATGAACTACAATATGCAAAACATGGACAAGACATTGCCAGAACTCTTCTCCATGTTGAAATCTACAGAAGTGGAGATCAAGAAAGAGCACCAAGTGTTGTTGGTCAATAAGTCCGCCAAATTCAAGAAAGGCAAGTCTAAGCAAAAGGGAAACTTCAAGAAGAGCGGTAAGAAAGTTGCCGCGCCGGCGAAGAAGACCAAGGCTGGGCCTAAGCCTGATACTGAGTGCTTTTACTGCAAGGTAGAAGGTTACTGGAAGCGGAATTGCCCAAAGTACTTGGCGGATTTGAAGAACGGCAAGATCAAGAAGAAAGGTATATCCGATATACATGTTATTGATGTGTATCTCACTAGTACTCATAGTAGTGCCTGGGTATTTGATACTGGTTCGGTTGCTCATATTTGTAACTCGAAATAGGTCTTTGCGAATAAGCGGAAGCTAGCGAAGAATGAGGTGACGATGCGGCGTTGGAAATGGATCAAAGGTTGATGTGATCGCGATCGACGCTACCTCTTCATCTACCATCGGGATTAGTTTTATACTTAAATAATTGTTATTTGGTGCGTTGAGCATGAACATTATATCTGGATCATGTTTATTGCGCGGTTACTTGTTTAAGTCCGAAAATAATGGTTGTTCGATTTATATGAGCAATATGTTTTATGCACACCTTTGATAGATGGTCTATTTTATTGAATCTCGATAGTGGAAATACACATATTAATAACATTGAAGCTAAACGTTTGAAATTGAGCGATAACTCGACCTATATGTGGCACTGTCGTCTTGGTCACATTGGAGTGAAGCGTATGAAGAAACTCCATTCCGATGGACTTCTTGAATCACTTGATTTCGAATCACTTGAAAGATGCGAAGCATGTCTAATGGGTAAAATGACTAAGACTCCATTTTCTGGTATGATGGAGCATAGCCTAGAAAGATACAATCCACTGTCTTAGGTCCCAGCTTGCGTTTCTTGTGAATCGGTATGTTGACCTTTGCCAAACACCCCCAAGTGCGCAAATACGAAAGTGATGGTTTTCTCCCAGCCCACTCCTCATAAGGGGTCTTTTCTATATTCTTGTTAGGTACTCTATTCAGGACATGACATGAAGTCAACAAAGCCTCCCCCCACCATGCCTTTGATAAACCAGCAATGGATAACATGGAATTCACCAAGTCAGTTAGCGTGCGGTTTTTCCTCTCGACAACCCCGTTAGATTAGGGCGAGTAGGGAGGCGTCCTCTCATGAATAATTCTGTGTTCCTGATAGAATTCGTCAAATATTTAGGGAAAATACTCACCACCACGATCCGACCTAAGACGCTTGATCTTTCTCTCTAGTTGATTTTCAACTTCAGCCTTATAGATTTTAAAGTAGTCTAAAGCCTCATCTTTAGTTTACAACAAGTAAACATAGAAGAATTTAGTAGCATCATCTATCAACGTCATGAAATATCTCTTTTCACCTTTTGTCAACACACCATTCATCTCGCAAAGATCAGAATGTATGAGTTGTAGAGGTGCCGAGTTTCTCTCCTCGGCAGCCTTGTGAGGCTTTCGAGGTTGGTTTAATGGCACAAAACTGTTGGAGATATGCCCTAGAGGCAATAATAAATGTAGTTATTATTATATCTTTGTGTTTATGATAAATGTTTACATTCATGCTATAATAGTATTAACAAGGAAACATTGATACTTGTGTGATTTGTAAAATTAATTTGAAGTCCCTAGTATAGCCTCTATACATCACTAGCTTGTTGGTTGATAAATGATTGTGGTTTCCCTATCATGAACATTGAGATGTTATCAACAACAAGATCATATCGTTAGGAGAATGATATGGTGGACATACTCCTATAGATAAGCGTAGCATAAAGATCAAGTCATTTCAATAGTTCAATTGCTATATGCTTTCTGATACATAGTAACCTAATTCCTTCGACCATGAGATCATGCATATCACCTTTACCGGATGGATGCTTTGATGACATCAAACACCACACCGTAACTGGGTGGCTATAAAGGTGGCATTGAGTGTTCGGAAAGTATTGGTTGAGACACATGGATCAAGAGTGGGATTTGTCCATCCATATGACGGATAGATATACTCTGGGCCCTCTCGGTGGAATGTCATCCAATTGGCTTGCATGAAGGGTTCGCAGCATAGAAAACAAAAATTTTCCTACGATGGGAACAACTATGTACCAAGATCTATCTACTAGATACAAACAACGGGCGGATGTATATCCGTAGAGAACTTACCCTTGAAGACCGACAAAGCTTAACGAGTCCAAACTCGTGGTTGATGTAGACGATCTCTTGCCGATCTCAAGATCGAGAGGAAGTCCTAAGCGCAAAACAGCAAGCGCATCCGTGCTCGCACACACGTTCGAGGCACCGAGCAACCTCCGCCTCCTCACTCCAGCGATGCAGGAAGCACAACTCTTTCTTGCCGAAAAGCCACGGGAACATGTATCTCGCTAGTCCGAGACCATGGGGATAAATTCTAGAGGAGAGAGATCCTTCACGAGGTGTAGTGTGAGAGGAGGAGAGGGGGCCTTTTATAGGGAGAGGGGCACCCAAGGGCCATTGCGCCCAGCCATGGGGCTGCCCCACCTCTTCCACATTCATGTGGGTGGAGCTCCACTCAAAATGAAAAGCCTCCACTCCCATTAAAAAGCCTCCACTCATAAATCCACTCACATGCATTAAATTTCCACCAAATTTAATGCAAGCTCTCATTAAATAAAACTCTTTTATTTATTTATTCAGAATTTTGTTAATTACTTTAATTAACAAACATTCACATAAAACCCTTGCTAGTATTCCATTTCACATGCAGAACCAGTTTGCAATTTCAACAAAGCAGTTTGGTGTCTAGTGAAATAAATTCCTGCTTTCCTTTTCTTTTCGGCATGAAACTTTTGCTCCAATAGGATGTCGGTGTCTCTTAAGTGTGTCACCCTACGGTTCATGAATAATGCGGACATGATCGAGACCCCTCTCGGATCAATAATCGAAGCGGGATCTCGAGACCCATCTTGACTCCCACATTCAACGATGACTTTCTTGTGATCGTCGGAACCTTTACGCTAGTATCTTAATCCTTTTGTTTCGCGATATATTACATGTCCGAGATTCGATCATCGGTATCTCCATACCTAGTTTAATCTAGCTATTGACATGCACTCTTTTCTCGTTCCGTGATATAACATTCTAGTGATCAAATCACTTGCTTGCAAGCTAATCAATGTGATATCACGAGAGGGCCCGAGTATATCTATCCGTCATCGGGATGAACAAATTCCACTCTCGATCCATGGGCCTCAACATAACACTTTAGTAGTTACGAACCCATCTTTATAATCACCCCTGTACGGTATGACGTTTGATGTTATCAAGAAACTCTTCCAGTGTTAGTGATTGACATGATCTCATGGTCTAAGGATTAGGATCACTTTAAGTTGTTATAGCAATATAAACTCAATGACTTTGATCGTAATGCTATACTTGGATGAATGTTCATCACACCATTACACTAATGTTGTGACCTCGTTATTAACAACATCCAATGTCCATGATCGAAACCTATGATCATCTTGTTAATCAACGAGCTAGTTTATAAGAGAGGCATAACTAGGAACTTTCTATTTGTTTATTAAACACACATGTATTAACGTATTAATACAATTATAGCATGCAAAATAAACATTTATCATAAATAAGGAATACGATAATAACCACTTTATTATTGCCTCTCGGGCATATTCCTTGATCTCCCACTTACACTAGAGACAATAATCTAGTTTGAAAACTTTGTGTATTGAACACCTATGGCTTTACGGTGTTCCAAATACGCATTGCAAGTGGTTGACATAATCTACAGTCGGCGCTTCAGGTCCGTGTGTATTTGCATGTCTTTGCGTCTTCACATCACTCATTCTCAATGAGATGGCATTGTATAAATTTGGTCTTTCGGTGAGACCTTTAGTTCCTTGGGGTTAAAACACGTCGATACTATTGTCATACAATATATCTTTAGTGTTAGCTCGTTGCGAACCACACCTTAGTTTGATAACAAACTACTCGACACAAATTCCCTCCTTTGCTACTATAGCAGTCATATATAGCCTTTTGTTGTAGTATTCGTCACAATGTCTTAACTTTGGAACTCTTCCAAATCCATCATGGAATCTCCTTTCCATTACATTGTGCCACCCATAGTTTAAATTGAGATAAACTTAATTTGTATCTTGTGACAAAACTAGTATCAATGTAACGCTTTACAATGAACTATTTGTAATTGTTTGTCACCTCTACACAAATATATTCTTAGTTCTTCCAAAAGATCATAAGAATATCCTCACTATCGTCCAATGATCATTTTATGATTCATTCTGGTATATGCTCATAACACTTAGAGCATAGGACATATCTAGATGTGTACATATCATGGTATGATTGATCAAAACATTCTCGTGATTGCACTCATCAAGTGTCAAAGCACTTGAATCTTATTTCACTTATCAAGTGTCGATACACTTGAATCTTGATTCAATTCCTTTCCATGCAACAAGAACTGTTTCTTGTCGTTTCTATATTGAACTCCTTCAATATCTCATATATGTACGTTTGGCATAAACATATTAGCGTTCTGATCATCCACTATAGACATTCATGCTAAATATTCGGTTTTGCCTAAGTCTTTCATCAAAATGAAATTCTTAACCTTTGTCAATAAAGATACATCATTTCTAATCAACAAGATGTCCTCCACATAATGTATTAGAAATATGTCTTAGCTCCACTTAATTTCTTGCAAATGCAAGCATCTTCATCGTCTCGATGAAAACTCCTTTTCATCACGGTGAAGATTCAACTCATGATGCTTACTTCAACCATTGAAGTTTGCATGCCCTTTTAGCATCCTTTGAATTTAACAAAACCCTTTGGACGTGTCATGTACGTCCTAGGTAACCATTCTATTAGAAGAACTTTGTTTTGTTTATTCATCTACCATATACCAAATTATATGTAGTGGTTGCTACTTTAATCCGTTCGGACTAAATATCGCTATGAAAGATCAAATCTTGTCATAGTCAACTCTTTGAACATTGTCATAAAATACTTTACAACATGTCGAATATTTCATAGATGTGAGACATCCATGTCATTTCTTTATAGATCCAAATCTGACAGATAGGTTTTTACACCTTTCGGAGGGTCTTCCAAGTTCAAAACTTGATTTCTCGTGTATGGAACTATCACGGATTTTATGGCTCCAAGCCATTTGACTGGTCGGGCCCATCATCGCTTCTTTGTATGTATTCGGTTCATCATTGTCAAACAATAATGATTTACTCTCAAATCTTAGCATTTGATTGTTTAACCGACCTTCTTGGTTCAATAGGAACTTTAGACCTCGTGACCACAACCTTTGAGGCACATAAGCTATGAGCATTATGGCAGCCTGAACGATTTCGTATTGCGCCTTTCAGCTCATATAGCTAAGGTTCGTTAACCTTATCAAAGTTCTATTGTCCTCCCACTTAACATTTATGAAAAATTCCTTCTTCAAGAAACTTTACATTTCAAGCGACAAACCCTTTTGTCCTCGGTGTTATGGAGGAATAACCAATTGTTATTGAAATAACCTACAAAGACATGCTCATCCGACTTTGGTTGTAAACATCTTACTTATGTTTAGTATACCAAAATTTAAGAAATGACAACTTGGGTTTTACCCAAACCATAACTTCCATGGTGTCATTTCAGCGGATCAAGATGGATCTCTTTTTCGAGGTAAAAGCGGTAGTCTCTAAAGGTTTAAACTTTTAAAACATAATGGCAGTTTTATAAATAACACCTTTGATCCAACCATGTCAAACAAGGTTTCATTACAAATCTCAAACACTCCATATTCCTATGGTGTTTCGGGAGATGTAAATCTAGGTGTTTTGCTAAACTTGCAACTCAAATAAATCCCTTTATGATAAAATCATAACTCATTTATTTTCTTGTTACACTTGTAACTCAAATAAATCCCTTTATGATCAAATCATAATTCATTTATTTTTCTTGTTACAATGATTTTTCACTTCATCTTGAAAGTCTTTGAAACATTTTCAAATATTTCATACTTCTTTCTCATTAAGTGAACATTCACTCAAATTTCCGGAGAAAGCATATGAAGTTGAAACCCATAAACGCCATTTATCGCACATAATGGACTACATACATCGATATGTATAAATTCCAATATTTTAGTCGTTCGTTCTTCTTTGGCCTTTGAACGAAGTTTTAATTATCCCGAGGAAAGTCTCACAAGCGTCACTTGATCAAATCAAAGACTCCAAAAATCCATGAAAATGGAGATTCTTCATGTTTTCTTTCCAATATAATTTAAACAAATGTCACTTCATAAGTGATCTTTCAATCATTTTTCTTGCAACATTTTAGCATTAGGATTTATGGATGTGATTTCTTCAACTAGATTTGTAAATCATCCATCTTATATGGAATACGGTAATTATTTGAACAACCTTTGTTCTTATAATATCTGATTCAAATAACAATTATTAAAACAAATCTTGAAGTCTTTCTTCAACTAGATTTGTAAATCATCCATCTTATATGGAATACGGTAATTATTTGAACAACCTTTGTTCTTATAATACCTGATTCAAATAACAATTATTAAAACAAATCTTGATGTCAACGAGAAATACAAACAACGGTTTGTTTGTTTTCGATGAACATCATCACATTTTCTCTTGCTAGTTACTTAGGCCATTGTGGTTCATGAATTGCGTCATTCCGTATGAAATTTCATACCAACCAATTCGGTATCCAATACCCAAGAACCACATTGTTTAACAAGCAAAGAATACAACCATAACATGTATATCATATATATACCTAAATTGGATATTTCCAATCTTTTCTTTTCTGCCAAATATATTTTATAGATTCTCTTTCAGCATTTCCTTTTCCTTTTAAAAGAAACTATCAACATCAACGGTGGCCATACACATGACACATAGTCCAAAGCGTGTATATTCAAATAATAATACCTTTGGACTTGCACTTTGAAGTAGATCACCATCATCAAAATGATCGGTATTCTTTCAAAATCCATTCTTTAGTAATCTTTTAGTGTAGTAAACATTTTACATACATATTCTATTCACCCTTATCATGACGACTTTTTTTAGCCTCTTTAGTTATGGTCTATTTTTAAAATGAATACGGTCTATTTTTAGCCTCTTTAGTTATGGTTGGTGTCTCCAACCGAAATTAAATGTCTGTTTGATCTGAACTAAAGCTGGTCGTGTCCAGTAGCCGTTGGAACCGGGACTAATGTTCACATTAGTCCGGTTAGTAAAACAACCGGAACTGATGCTTCGGGCAGCTCCGAGTGAAAGACCTGTTTTATACTGGTGGTAGCCCGCGGTCTACTCCGAGCCACATGATTCCATCGAGCATCGAGGGAAATGAACCAGGGGTGGAGCTAGGACTATTTATGGGTATGCAATAAATACATAATAGTTTTTGTAAATACAAAACTCGGTATATAAGACCTTGTATGTATGTATGTATGTACGTATTAGGGTTCTTTTCTACGTGTAAAAAACGAGAAAACGAACTGTCCAGAGCTCTCCCGACTTAAGTCATTCCAACGTTGGCCAAAAACCCAATTCGGTCTTTAGTTGAGCTCCTACCGGGTAAGGCCCACCATAGGCCATAGCTCCTTCTGCCGCGATCGAACCGAGCATGTAGTTAGGCGCGGCGCGTGTGACGCGATGCGATCCGTCTCTGCGTGCCTGGCCACTCGCCTTCCACCGCCAAGCGCTCCACACTCGCCGGTGCTCCGCCAAAGTTGAAGTCGGCCGTCCCCTGCTCCCGCGGTCGGCGCCGGTCGGCAGCCATCCCCCTGTCTGCCCTTCCCCTGGCCCTGCAGGCTGAGCAGTTCATCGTGATTGATCACCACTGTAAGAAGTAAGAACTAAGAACACAAAGTGCTCAGTTATAATTTCTGTATTTAAACTTGAATTCAGAATTAGAATTGATCCCTTTTTAGACTTGAACTTAGAATTAGAATCAGAAGTTTTTGGTGTTAATTCTACACTTAACTCAGAATCAGAAGTGACTCACAGTAAAAAAAAAGTAGTGACTTGTAATGTTTTTTGAGCGTCAATTCTTTCGCAAGTAAAGGATGATGACATCGTTGCTCGCTTTTAAAATGGAGAACTTAAGATCAAATAATTATTTCCCTATTCCTGCAATATAATTTGATTATTCGATATTGTTTTCGATACTATGAACAATCCATAGTTCTCTTCTTACTGCTGTGAATGTACATATGTTATGCTGGTGTAGTGGATTTTTTTTACTTCGAATACCCAATGTGAAAATCCTGGCTCCTCCACTGAAATGCACTGCACCACGATCCACAACACACTAGAGGAAAAAGGGCCATCCGTTCGCGACCCCTCGGAGCATTAGTCCCGGTTGCGCCACCAACCGGACTAATCTTGCACGTCGTTGGAGAGCAGGGCAGGGGCATGGGTCCCGGTTTGTAGATGCGCGTCCGGTTGGAGCCAACCGGGACTAAAGGTTTGGCCACAGCCACGTGGCGTGTACGCACCTTTAGTCCCGTCTTTCAACCGACTAAAGACTTGCCCTCTATAAATGCAACGCCCTCTGCCTCCACTGCTTTTTTGAATGGTGTAAGGTGTGAGGGTGTGCTAGTTTTTTCATGCATGCATTGAAGGTGTTTGTTGAAATGTTTGAGTGAAAAATCCGTTGAATTTCTCATAGAACAAAAATATAGAAGGTGTCTCAGACGCACTTGAGCTTTCTCCTCTTTATTTCCCTCGATCGAGGTTAGCAATCTTATCTTTTCTAGGTCATTGATACAATTCATGTGTGTGAATTGGTTATTTCACTATTTATGATGTCTGTTTTTGATAAACTTACTTATATGATGCAGATGAGCGGTCGGGAATGGATGTACGGTGACCGCGGGTAGCCGGGTATATCAAAGGCGTGGATAAATTTATCGATGGCTACGGCAAACAAAGAGAATGGATTTATCGTTGTCCATGTGTTCAATGTCGGAACAACAAGGAGTACTCTTCCTCGAAAATCATTCGCGGCCACGATTATGAAAGGTTTCATGCTCAACTATAATTGTTGGACCAAGCACGGGAAAGAGGGTTATGATGGAAGATGGTGAAGAAGAAGATGATGATAACAACTATCATCATATGTTTCCTGAATCTGATACTGCAATGGAAGACAATGGAGAGGAAAAAGGTGAAGAACGGGCATCGGATGAGCGGTGATGAACTTGGTAGGGTCATTTCGATGCAGCGAGACCGTGAAATGTAAAATGAGAAGTTGAAGTTAGAGGGCATGTTAGAAGATCACAAGAAATTGTTGTACCCAAATTGTGAAGATGGCAGCACAAAGCTCGGTACCACTTGGAATTGTTGCGATGGAAGGCGAGTGGTCTAACCGACTCCTCATTTGAAAAGATCTGAAAATAATGAAGCAAGTTTCCAAAACATAATGAACTTCCCGAGAGTACCTACGAAGCAAGGAAGACTCTGTCCTCTGGGATTAGATGTGCAAAAGATACATGCATGCATTAATGACGCATCCTCTACCGATAAGGAGTATGAGAATTTAGATAAATGCCCGTATGCAACGCTGCGGTATAAGATCGACGAGATGACCTGGTGATGTTGAGGGAGAGCCCCTCCGGAAGAGGGTTCTGCTAAGGTTATGTGGTATGCTCCTATAATACCAAGGTTGAAACGCATGTTCGAAACAAAGAGCATGCCAGGTTGTTGCGATGGCACAAAGAAGACCGTAAGAAAGGCGGGGAGTTGAGATACCTGCTGATGGGTCACGGTGGAGAAAAATCGAGAGAGACTTCCCGGACTTTGCGGTGGCGCAAGGAACTTATGGTTTGGTCTAAATACGGATGGCATGAATCCTTTTGGGAGCAGAGCGATCCAAAGACTGCCCATGACTCTATGTATCTACAACTGCCTCCTTGGTTGTGCATGAAGCGTAAGTTCATTATGATGCCAAGTGCTCATCCAAGGCCCAAGCAACCGGCAACGACATTGATGTGTACCTTAGGCCATTAGTTGAAGAACTTTTACGGTTGTGGGGCAAACCAGGTGTATGCGTGGGATGAGAACAAACAGAGCCATTTAATCTACGAGGGTTGTTATTCAGAACCATCAATGATTGGCTGCTCTTAGTAACCTTCGTGATGACAAACAAAGGATATAAGGCATGCACCCACTGTTTAGATAAGACCAAGGTACATATTTGCATAAATGCAAGAAGGTTGTGTACCTAGCGAATCGACGATTTCTTCCGACCAATCATCCCGTAAGAAAGAAAGGCAAGCATTTCAAAGGTGAGGCGGATCACGGAAGAAGCTGAACTCCTGCCGGTGATGATGTATTTGGTATGGTCAAGGACATAGAAGTAATCTTTGGAAAGGGTCCGTGGTCAATCGATTCCGAACGACTTCGCTCAGGACACGCACCCATGTGGAAGAAGAAATCTATATTTTGGGATCTGCCATATTGGAAAGTCCTGCGTGTCCGCTCTTCAATCGACGTGATGCACGTGACGAAGAATCTGCGTGAACTCGCTAGGATTCCTAGGCGTGTATGGGAAGACAAAAGATACACCAAGCAAGGAGGACCAACAAATTATGAAAGACCCAAAGAACATGCATACAGATAACAAGGCGGATAAAGGGCGTCACTTAAGTCGTACCCACTATGCTCTTACCAAAGCAGAGAAGGAAATCTTTTGAAGTCCTTTACGATCAAGGTGCCGTCGGGCTTCTCATCTAATATAAAGGGATAATAAATATGGCAGAAAAAGTTCCAAAACCTGAAGTCTCATGATCACGTGATTATGACGCAGCTTGCCGATTGCATTGAGGGGCTTCTACCGAAAATGTTCGAGTACCCATTGTGAAGCTGTGCATTCCTCAATGCAATATCTCGAAGGTAATCAATCCATATTCTTCCAAGGTTACAGAAGGATGTGGTACAATGTCTTGTTAGTTTTGAATTGGTGTTCCCACCATCCTTCTTCAATATTATGACGCATCTCCTGGTTCATCTAGTGGAAGAGATTGCCATTCTCGGTCCGGTATTTCTGCACGAGATGTTCCCTTTGAGAGGTTCATGGGAGTCTTAAAGAAATATGTTCATAACCATGCTAGACTGAAGGAAGCATCTCCAAGGGATATGGAACAGAGGAGGTCATTGAGTTTTGTGTTGACTTTATTCCTGACCTTAAGCCGATTGGTGTTTCTGACTCGCGGCATGAGGGAAGACTAAGTGGAAATGGCACGCTGGGAAAGAAAGCAATGATATGTAGGTACGGGGATTCTTTCACTAAAGCATACTACACAGTTCTACATAATTCCACCTTGGCACTCAGATATCGAGGAACACAAGAATTTTGTACGCTCCAAAACCCGGGAAGCTGAATCATGGATTCAGATGAACACATGAAGTCTTTCGGTGGTTGGATGCGACACATCTCTTGAATGACACCACTGTTGGAGATCAGCTATACTTGTTGGCGCGTCACCATCTTCTCTTGTATTGAATTTCCAAGGGTAAATAAATGGGAATACATTCTACACGATCGCCAAGATAAAAGAGCACCAACCAAAATAGTGGTGTCCGCTTTGATGCAATAGACGAGAATGGACAAAAGGACACATATTATGGTTACATAGAGGAGATATGGGAACTAGACTATGGAGTCTCTTTTAAGGTCCCTTTGTTTACGCAAATGGGTCAACTGAATGGGGAAGGGTAAAGATAGACCAGTTATGCGGAATGACAAATGGATCTCAACAATCTTGGTTATAGAGATGAACCATTCGTCCTAGCCAATGATGTGTCTCAGTTTTCTATGTGAAGGACATGTCCTCACCGAAAAAAAAGAAAAATATGCAAACGAATATATCATATGATGAGCCAAAGCGTCACATAGTTCTTTTAGGGAAAAGAAACATCGTGGGAATCGAGGACAAGACGGACATGTCGGAAGATTATAATAAGTTTGATGAAATTCCTCCTTCACAAAGGAAAACTGGCCCAAGCATTCTGTTAAGTAAAGAAGATGCTCCATGGTTACGTCTCAAGCGGTCATAAGGAATGACATATGCCAAGAAGTTCATGCTCATATTATGTAACTCTAGTTCATGTCTTTTTCGGTTTGTGGCTTGACCGAAGGATATCTTTCGCGGTTTGTGGCCTTTAGTCCCGGTTTTGTAGTCTCGCTTTTAATATTAATAAATGTCTTGAGTGTTAGTCCCATTTTGTGGCTGGACCGGAGTGCCTCTATGACCAGTTTCTTGAGATGCCAGGACTGGGCTCGTCGGCATCTCCTCGAAATCGTCAGAGTGGTGTCCTCGCTCGAAAACCATCTTGCAGCTTGTAACTTCACTAACTAGATCAATACGCCTGAGCTAACTAATTTCACATATTAGGAGTGCCTCTATGACTTTCTCGGAGATGCCGGAGGACTGGGCTCCGTCGGCATCTCCCTAAAACTGGCCGCAGTGGTGTCCCTGCTCTCGAAAACCATCTTGCAGCTTGTAACTTCACTAACTAGATCACGCCTGAGCTAACTAATTTCACATATTAGGAGTGCCTCTATGACCAGTTTCTCGGAGATGCCGAGGATCAGGCTCAAGCATCTCCACGAATGGCCGTAGTGGTGTCCTGCTCTCTAAAACCATCTTGGAGATGCCTCAAACTGGCTGGAGGACTGGACTCACAAGGATGCATATTTATAGTACAAGCAGCTCGGCATAATGTCGACACTCACGACATAATGTCGACACTCACCCCTATTATTAGTGTTGACTCATCTTTAGTGCCGGTTGGTTTCTCCAACCGACTAAATTCATCTTTAGTCCCGGTTGGTGACACCATCCGGGACAAGGTACAAGCCGCATGACATAATGTCGACACTCACCCCTATTATTAGTGTTGTCTGGCCCAGTCTGCCGCAATCCCTTCAGTTGCGGTTGGTTTCTCCAACCGGGACTAAATATGAACCCTCTCTTTATAGGCATTTCCCTCTATTTATTAGGTAACACTTAATACATTTATTAATATTAAAACCGGACAAATCGGGACTAGCTAACACTCAGCCTAAAGCGCCCCTTTAGTCATAATCATGCCTAGTCCTATAATACGCAGCTTGTGGTCTTCATCGTAGTCGTCATCATCATCGCCATCGCCACCGCCACTCGGGATCCTCACCATCCATGGCATATACCGGGGGCCATTCCAGCCTCGGATTCACGGCGGGTGGGAGAGGGGTCTCTGAAGACGATGCCGCCATCACGGACAGTGTGGGCTGTATGGTGGACTCGTGGCACCGTGGAGGATGGTCTCCCCAGCGATGTAGCGCATCACTTGATGATAATGCGGTTCTCCCACCACAGACGACGGCCGACTTTTGTGGTTCACCGGCGGGCCATCACCCTCGTACTGGCGAGCTCCCTTTCCGCCTATTAGCGAAGAAGGCATTCCAGTGTCATAGTTGTCGGGATCCCACTGGGATCCATCCATTTGCTCGGCGTGAGCTCGTGGTAGAAGTGGTTTGTGATGGCCGCGACATGCGGAACCTTGAGGATGAGGGACAGGAACCCTCCGGCCAAAGATCCAGCCAGCGGCAGCGGTACCCGTGGACAAGGGTAGTTGGGCGACAGCCTCGGTCTCCTCGAGGTCGGAATGGCCCAGATGGCGTTGTCCATTGTTCTAAGAGAGGAAGGTGTGGATGTGGATAGCCATGACACGATCACCCTAAATATAGAGGGAAAGGGCGGAAAACTTGGCGTGAAGCTTTGGGAAATGGCGGAATATCTTTAGTCCCGGTTAGTGACTACATCCGGACTAAAAGCTCTAGTAGAAAGGAAAGGGCGGAAAACTTGGCGGGAAGAGGTGGGAAATGGCGGAAAATATTTTTAGTCGGTTTGTGACTACATCCGGACTAAATGTCTTGAACAATGATCATGTTTCAAAAAACCTTCACAAAATGACCTATGATGTTCGAGGTTTCATGGCTTTCGGTCCAAATGACCGATGTTATGTCTTGAATCACGGCATAGTTTGTGATGTTGTGCCCATATTATGCATGTGTGTGGACATTGGTATGGAGAACAATGTTGCAGGAGGAAGTTTTCCTTTTATGCATTTAAAAGCCCTTTTCCATTTTCGGCGAGCGCAAAAACGGTCGTTTGTGAAGTAACCACCAAAATGCCGTTGAATGCTACCGCCCTATTTTCCTAAAATACTAGACCACCTTACATGGACTATATCCCAACCGGTACATCTCAAACCTTTTCGTCCATCCCGTAAAAAGGACAAATGTCTAGAATCGGGAAGTGGGTCCGGTTGTACTACTGGTACATGATCTACCGCCCGTGATTTTTGAAAAAATCATTTTAGACTCGCAATATGTGGTTTCTTCAGATCCAATGCAATTTCTAACAATGCCCGTCCCTATCTTCATGCACACGGTTCGACCATAGTTAGAAATTCATAATTCAAAACCGCATAATAAATTCAAAAAATCCGAACAATGAAAATCCTTCGTGGTGTCATATTATGTTACATAGTTGAAAGGAAAAATACCAGACTTGGTATATTGATCATGTTTCAAAAAAAACTTCACAAAATGACCTATCATGTTCAAGGTTTCATGGTCGTCCCCTATCACTTCTTATGTTTAAAGTTTTTCTAAATTCCAAATTGATATTAAAAAATATAATTTAATTCATTTTTAATTGTAAATGGTTCATATTTCAAATGGTTACATTAATTATTTTTAAAACAGAAAATGTTTTGAATTATTTATTTAAATCCAAACACTTTTTATGTTTAAAGTTTTCTAAATTCCAAATTAATATTCAAAAATATAAGTTAATTCATTTTAAAAGGTTACATTAATTATTTTTAAAATAGAATATTTTTTGAATTATTTATTCAAATCCATACACTTCTTATGTTTAAAGTTTTCTAAATTCCAAATTGATATTAAAACATATAAGTTAATTCATTTTAATTGTAAATGGTTCATATTTTAAATGGTTACATTAATTATTTTTTAAAACAGAAAATGTTTTTGAATTATTTATTTAAATCCAAACACTTTTTATGTTTAAAGTTTTTCTAAATTCCAAATTAATATTCAAAAATATAAGTTAATTCATTTTAAAAGGTTACATTAATTATTTTTTAAAATAGAATATGTTTTTGAATTATTTATTCAAATCCATACACTTCTTATGTTTAAAGTTTTTCTAAATTCCAAATTGATATTAAAAAATATAAGTTAATTCATTTTTAATTGTAAATGGTTCATATTTTAAATGGTTACATTAATTATTTTTTAAAACAGAAAATGGTTTTGAATTATTTATTCAAATTCAAACACTTTTTATGTTTAAAGTTTTTCTAAATTCCAAATTAATTATCATTTAAAAAACAATACAAATTTAAGCCCCAAATAAAAAAAAATAAGGCGGGAACAGAGAGAAAATACCTGAATTTTTTTGAAAACAGGGGAATATGTCCCGGTTGGAGCCACCAACCGGGACTAAAGACCCCCTGCGCGCCAACCTTTGGTCTGCTGAAAATATTGGAGTATAGGTCCCGGTTGGTGGCTCCAACCGGGACGTAAAGGTCCTTCGGTTATAACTGGATCGCCTCCTCTTCTTCTTCTTCCCCATCTCATTCATCGACGCGCGCACACAGGACCCCCCTCCCCCACGACGCCGGCAGGCTGCCCGCCGAGCTCGTCGCCGCTGTTCGATGCAAGGATAGGAACCGCCGCGTTGCCCTCTCTCTCCCAGTACCAATCTCATCCCCTCTCGTTCCTTCTCGCGTTCTTCCCCATTTAAGCAGAAACCCTAACTCGTCGTCGCCGTTCAGAGTCTCCCCGAGCCAAGCCAAGGTGCCGAGCTCCATGCGTCTTGATCTGCGTCTCGCCAAAGGAATCGTCCCTCGGCCTTAATCAAGCTCTGCAACCCATCTTCCAGCTCCGGCCGCCGTCGATTCGCCTGCTCGGCCACCCTTGCTTCCCGACCCGGCATCGTTCGTGGTGAGCCACCGGTGCTCTAGCACCTCTTCACACGCCTCCTCTCGCTCTCTAGCTCTACATGACCGCCGCCGCCCGCCTCACGCCCGTTGTGCTCGTCGCTCGGCGACCAATAATAAATGCGCAGACACCATATGGTTCGCCTCGACGAGCTCTTTCGAATGCGCAGCCATTCCGCGCTCCTGTGGTCGCTGCCGACCACCGTCGCGCCCGCCCGTCGTGGTGACGTGGTGCTCATGTGTCTCTACACGTGGGGCCGCGTCGCCGGTCCCACCCGACCTTAGAGGCTAGGTGCCTCTATGGTGCAAAGTTAGCCGTGGCTGGTCAGTCCCACCTCCCGTGGAGGCCGAGGTGGCCACGGGCCCCTACCACATGTGGCTAGCAAGATGGCGGTGTAAAAAATGTTTTCTGTTTTGTTTAAATTGAAATGGTTTAATTAAATCCATAAATTGATATAATATTGTAAATTCAATAATTAATTATTTATAACTCAAGAATACAAATAATATATCAAAATGTTCAGAAAAATGAGATCTAACTATTTAACCTATAATCATGCATTGTTCAACAACTTTCAAGACAAGTTTAATTAGAAAACAAAATCAACCCTCTCATATACTGAGTTTCGCCGAGTTAGGGTTTTCACCCTCGGAACCCGTTTAAATTGTCGAGCATGTCTTAGGGTTACTTTTTAATACAAATTAACTTGTCATATCATTATCCTTGTCATACTATGGTGCAAAAGGTTTAAACATTTGATTTAATAATTTGAATTTGAATAAAACTTGTAAATTCAATAACTTTTAACTGTAATTCAGAAAATACAAATAATATACCAAAATGTTCAGAAAAATGAAGACTATCTATCTATGCCATAATCATGCATTGTTCAACAACTTAAATAACAAGTTTAATTAGAACACCCTAGTAACCCTAACAGGTGATTCCGGAGTTCCTTGAGTTAGGGTTTGTGCCCCTCGGAACCCCGATTAACTTGTCGAGCATGCTTTAGGGTTACATTCCAATGCACATTAACTTGTCGTATCATCATCATTGCTTGAGCATTGCATCGATGCCATGTGTTGATTGTTTCCCTTTCTTTCCGGTGATTTGGTTCTTCTCGGTAGAATACGATATCGAGATCGAGATCGATTCCAATATGGTATTTTGTTAGTATCTAGTGTTACATATCTGCTGGATAGTTTCCCTTTTGTAGCCTTATACTCATGTTCCCCTCTCATATTCATCTGAGGTTTCTCCGAACTAGGTTTTACACCCCTCGGAACTCCGGAATATTGATTTTAGTTGATTTTAGCTAGAGTTACCTATCTACTACACGATTTCCTTTTTGTAGCTAGGTTTAGGGTTTCTCTTCATTTTTATTATTGTGTATGTATATTAGGGTTTCTCTTTAACTTTCTCCTTTAGCCGCTTTGACTTATTCGTTTTTCCACCTATGCAGAAAATATGGACCCACACGTCAGAGACGAAGAAAAGGAAGATTTGATCCAAGGTGTGATCCGTGGGGAAGATAATTTAGACGTATCAATGTTTCTGAACAACTCCGGTGAGGGTGATCCTCTTTTTACCGGAGTAGACAACTTGTTTGAGGTTGAAGGTGTTGCCTTCATGAGGGAGAAGGCGATGCCTTGTGTAATCGAGAAGACGCATCCGCAAGGTGCATGTAATATAAATCAATTCATTAATTAATCATCTGCTATCTATATAGAAATAGTAACGGCGATCTTTCTTCTTTTAGCCCTCTGGATCGAAGGAATCTCTTGAAAAGAGCGACAGGCCCAACCAAAAAGTTGCAAGACCATGAGAGGTTCAGATCAAGATGTCAAGCTGTAGGCAATCGACAGCTCCCGAAGTTGTCGCAACCAAATTTGTGGCACAATGCGGAGTAATCGTTAGGGACTTAATCCCGATCACCATTACAAATTGGAATAGGCCTGCTAATGCGGATGAAGAGGGAACATGTTTATTTGTCCCTAACCACGCCAAAGATTTACTGTGGAAGAGGCTCATGGTTAATTTCAAACTACCGAAGATAGAGCTAGATCCAAAAGCGGAGGATCCAGTTGAGGACGCCTTACAACATGGGAGAGCCATGGAGGCTAATGTCAGAGAGTGGGCTTTGAAGAAGATGGCCCAGTGTTTCACCAACTGGAAGAAAAGATTGCACCTTGACTATGTCGTGAAAAAGAAGACTCCCGATTTCAAGAATATTCAGTTTGAGAAGATAAAACCATTCTGGGATGAGTTTGTGGAATACAAGAAATCAGAAAAAGCTAAGAAAATGTCCAAACGAATAAGTGAATCTGCTAAGAAGAAGTATCACCATATTATGGGGCAAGGTTGCTACAGGGTTGGCATTTCTAAGTGGGAGAAACTTGAGCACGAACTGCGTGATAAAAATATCACCCCAGAGATGCGATTGGGTAACGTGCAAGGAATTGGTTTTACGGGCATGGGGCACGTTGGACTCGGAAGGAGGTGTATATATAACATACGACAAAGAAGACCCCTTGCCAATCGAGAGGATGAGAAAAGCGATAAAAGGCTGTTAAAGATGGGGACTTCATTCCCGATAGAGAGAATGATGAGCTCACACTCGCCCTTGGAAATAAGGAACATGATGGACGAACACGAGGCACAATAGGCTCCCAATCATGGAGGACTGGGTTTCCCGAAGAGAGGAAGAAATATCCTGATAGAAGCCGTCAGAGGAGTAAGGACAGGGCGGCAGTTGAAGCAGAAAGTCAGAAAGAGCGAATGCGTTTAATTGAAGAACGATTAAAGCAACAACAAGATGAAATTAACTCACTTAAAGAGCAAAGTACTACCGGCCCATCTCAGCAGCACACTGCATTCGATGCTACCGGCCTATCGAATAATCGAAAAGCGATGTGGCTTCCACCGAGGTCCCGGTGATGACAATGGCGATGCCGATGATGCACCGACGATGGCTCTGTTGGCTACCCAAAGGATGATATCACAGAGATGACACACGCGAGCTACATGTCAAAGTTGTGAACATATCAATGAAGGTGGCGGTCGGCTATGCCTTACCAATTGGACCCACACCAACTTACCACGGTCGTCCGGTTCGGAGGGCTACGCTGTTGTCGGCGTGGATGAAATCATGCCCACCTTTGAGGTTTTGGATCTTCACTACCGCCGGTGAAGGGGATGTGATCGTGGGTGACGCAAAACGTCACCATTCTATGGCCGAAGGATTGTATCGTGCTTCGAAATCACACGCCAAGGCCATCTTCGCCGCCACCTCACCCGTCTCCATCGAGGTCGTCGCCGCCGTGGCAGCCGTCTTCGTCGCCTCACCCGACTCCGTCGCCTCACCAATCTCCGGTGCAATCATCGGCGGGAGCCATCGCCGCGCCTCGGGATAAAAAGCGTAAGCGCATCCATCGTGTCGTAAGCGATCGCCGAACGTAAACAAGAGCCTCTTCCAAAAGTACCAACGGTTCCTCCCAAGAGAGCTTATGACTGTCAAGAGGAGATCGGCGATCGTTGATGCGAAACGTTTTTCGCTAAGTCGAGGCGGCCGAAAGAGCCAGAGTTCCCAAAGACCAAAGAAAAAAAAGCCAAAGTGTTGAAAATGCTAAAGACTCTTCATCAACCCGAGCCAAAGCTGTCATCGACTATGAGCGTTCTATTCTCAAGTCACATGCACAAAAAGCCTCAAGAAGATCGATGCAAGCGGAAATCTGTTGCCCAGCTCGGAGAACAAGCAAAACAGACTTGCGCCTCTCAAGGTGATTTCTCAAACCAATGTGGGTATGAGTATTGCCAAGATTTATCCCGATTAGAGTTCTTCCCGAGTGAAGTAGCATACCAATACTGCACGAAAACCTCTCGTCAAACCTGAGGAGGTAAACAATCTTCCAACAAAATGCGAAGATTGCATAACTGGTACATGCATGCCACAAGGGCCGGGCTAATCGGATAGTGCCGAGGTTACAAAAAAGCATCATGGGAAAGATAAGGATGACATGATATCCATTGAATTTGATGAACTATTTCAATTATTCAATCAAGACGCCTTGGACAAATCGATCATGAGTGCCTATTGTCTGTAAGTACTAATTCTGTAATTAATTTAGTCTCCATCTATAATATTTTTTTATTGCATGTATATAATCATACTTTAATATGTAGAATGAAGATTCTCGAATGCAGCAGAGGACAAATCTATGACATTGGCTTCATTGACCCATATTGGGTTCATGAAGCTAATCTTAAAATAAGCCCCCAGGATACGGAGGATAATATAGTACACGCGTTAAGGTTTCAAGAAACCAAAAGGGAAATACTATTTCCTTACAACTTCCAGTGAGTGTTATTGTCTTGTATACACTTTCTATTTCGCTTACTCGATGTTAAGTATATAATTGATTAGTTATGCATTCGCAGGTACCACTATATTCTGTTAATCATTCAACTTGACAAAGGGCGTGTACTAGTCATGGACTCGAAACATAAACCCCTTGAGACGTGGAAGGACATGCAGATACTTCTCCAGCGGTAATTCTAATCATTACGACACTATATCGGCAACGTTCGTGAATTTTATGATATCAAGTACTTAATAACTTATTTTATTCGTTTTCTACGCCGGGCAGCGCTTGGAAACGGTTCACCAAGAAGGCTAGGGGTGTTTGGAAAGAGGAGCTTACATTTCAACCACTAGATGTAAGCACCACTAGCTATATCCGCGCATCTCTTTGATTCTAGTTTTGATACAGTTATTATCATGCTTGATTATTATTTTGATTGAACTCTGTTGTCGTAAAGTGCCTGACGCAGGGACCAGGTAACAATCTATGTGGATACTATGTATGCGAGTTCATCCGTGACGATGAGAAGGGCAGAAATTTAGAGCAACTCACGACGTAAACAATTTCTATAGTTTTTAATTACAATCAAATTGTGTTTAGTTTCATATTCATATAGGCTGACTCCTTTTTAAATCAGATCGAACGTCTACGGACGGTCTTCCGCCAAAAGATCGCACGAGCAATACAGGAGGAATTGGCGGGATTCTTGGATGCTGAAGTCCTAAACACACAAAGGGGAATACTACTCGGTGTATAAACAATAGGAATTATAAAAATAGAAACTTTCAAGAAATTGGCGGTAGCATCGAATAGCAACTTTTGTATGTAGTGGATGAACTCGATCCGTATTGAATGTAATGTTGTCATGATGATCTTGTGTAATATAAGGTTCCTTCATTGATAAGTGCAAAACACTAAATAAACAATAAAACAACCTAAATGAATTCTGCCATGCACAAAAGTGACGAAAATGCCTGGTAACAAAATGTGCCAAATGAATTTTCGCATGGCGAGAATGCCAAATCTACTGCGCAGCAGGTTATTAGTTCGGTTAAGCGAACCGACTAATGCTCCACACCCTCGCCTCGATGCCACGCAGTCATTTGTCCCGGTTGGTGGGGCAACCGGGACTAATGGTTAGAGCTTTAGTCCCGATTGCCCCGTCCCGGTTGGGCAACCGAGACTAATGCCTTTACCAACCGGGACGCATGGGCCCTTTTCTACCAGTGACATACGCCATGTACTATAGATAGATATATACTGATCTCCAAGCCACATGATTCCATCGAGGGAGAGTATAGATATATATGCAGCAGGAAGAATCGAAGCAGGAGGACCGAAGGTTCAAAGGCGAGCACGACGTATATATAGATCCACAGTTAGTACTGATCTCCAACGTAGGTGGGCCATGCATGTGCTTTGCTTCATGTGGAAATTGTGTAAATACGCCCGGAATAAATTCAGGGAAAGTTGGATATTATATTTTTACAACCTGTGCGACAAGACACCCACGATTTTTCGTCCCAGCTCGATCGTACTACGTGTCATCATATCATCTCGACTGTTCGTGGCTAGCTCTTGTGTGCAACCATGCATATATGTAGAGAGTGCATGCATGTGCGCAACCTGAAACAATGGTCATTTTTAGTCGCCTAGCACTGTGCAGTGCGTGCTAATTCATTGTGTCTGCCCAAGGGCACATTTTGTGTTGTGGCAGTCACTTTACATTCCTTTTTTATTGACACGCACTTTGCATTCTTCTTCGACGACGACGACGACGACAACAACAAGCACAAGCTATGTTCAGCGGGTCCATGTTCAGCAGTAACCATGCTGCATCGTGCATGCACCCAATTCCACTTGGCCACTTGCGTGCACCGGAGAAGACGGGAGTATGCTCTCAAGTCTCGAGGCCTGTTTGATTCAAAAGATTCTTGAAAAAAATGAATAGAAAAATAATACAGAATCACTCTGTCTTGGTACTTGCTCCGTGAAAATTGAGGCCAAGAGAGAATCCGTGAAATCCAACGGGAATAAAAATTTAAAGCTGAGATCCGTGGTTTCATACAATTGTCCCATGCAACAGCCACCTACCCTATCCAATCGGTTAAACTAGTCGTCGATGGCGACTACTGGGGCATTGAGCTAGCGCAAAACAGTGGGCGCGTGACTCGGTCCTCACATCGTCACAACTCACATTGGTTAAGAGAACCAAAGTAGTATCTAATCTCTTTCTGAAAGTGCAACAAAAACATCTCTAATAATCGAGCCACGCACCATGGAGACAAGACATCGATAGATAGTAGTAGTATGTGGCCACCACACGCATGCTCCGTGGTATTTAGGCCAGACAGGAAATAATACACCATGCTCCGTGGTAATTTTTGCAAGTTTACGAGCAGTAACATGTATATGTTACTAGTCTAAGTTACTACCTTTATAATGTAAAATAATTTAAGTATGGTAATATACAATGACATATTAATTAGGTTGTAGATTCACTTTTCCTTGATATGTGTGATGTTATAATAACATAGCTAGTTACTCTATCTATCACTTTCCTCATTAACTCGTTGTCACTATGCCCAGCCTAAGTTACTCCTCAATATGACCAGCCTAAGGACCAAGTTGCTAATACCAAGACACTTCATAACTCTATCTTATTAATATATGAATGCACCAATAGTGCGAGAGAAGTGAAAGGAAAAGGAAAACATGCATTAGAGAAGAGACACTAATAAATAAGATAACCCTTATAATCTCAAACAATATAAAAAAGCTCTTAGAACTACTAATCCGGAACATAGGTAGTACTACACTAAGGATGTGTTTGGTAGCCCTGCTCCACACAGAATCTCCCACCTCAAACAAAATTTACGTGTTTGTTAGGTCGGGTCAGTGGTCTGGGCACTACCCACCTCATACAAAAAAGGCCTCTGGGCACTGCCCGGATGGGAAGCCGAAAACGAGTTTCGCTGTTGGGCAGGTCCGAGCTCGCTCCAAAAATCGTCCCCCGCGCCCCCACCCGTCGGACGAGACCAACAGGGGTAAACCATCCCCCACGCCCACCTCCTGGCAACCCGCTCTCTACCCCACCCAGAGCCGTCGTCACCTCCTTATCTCCATGCCTCCTCTGGACGTCGGCCTCTGTCGCCTCCTCTTCGACGCCAGCATCCGCCGCTGGACCGCGTCCTCTCTCCGGACTGCACCAGACCGGTCGTGCCCCCATATGCATCGCCTTCGATATGCTCCACCCCCATGTGCCGTTGCGCGAGCTCCAGTTCGTCGCGCCGCCATCGATCTGCCCATCCTCCGCCTCATCGCGCGACCAAGCCCCGCCTCACCGCGCTGCCACCCAACGCCCCAAGCTCCGCCTCCTAGCACAGCCATGGCCTCACAGTAGAGCATGCAGCAAGGAGATGAACTCCCGAGGACCTTATTGCAAGGAGCATGCTGCCACCCACCCAACTGCCCGAGTACTATATATGGTCGGTATTCCTCGTCACTGTAGCAACATTATTACTCGACACTACTGGAGTACTACAAGACACGGTGAACATGGATCGATCGGAATCAAGCATGTAGCTTGAAACTACATTATTACTACTACTACAGCATGCGTGTAGTCTACATGAACAACAGGAAAAAACACTCATGCATGCCGCCGGCCAGCCGACCGGCATCCCTAGCTAGTTAGCTCCACCGATCAAGCCGAAGCGGCGAAGCCCTCCTCCTCACCGGCGTCAACGACGGCGAAGGTCTCGATGACGCGCTCGGCGTTGGTCCTGAAGCAGCTGAACCGACGGATCTCCCCGTTGTTCCCATCCGTCTTGGGCGCGTTGGCGAGCTTCGCCATGGACCTGGCGAACTGCACGAAAAACGCGTCCTTGCTGTCCGCGAACTGCTTCACGATACCCTTGGTGGCCCCGTCCTTGACGAGCGCCATGTCGGAGGTGAAGACGCCCTGGTTGAAGGTGAGCGCCTTGAAGTAGCCGTTGTCGAACAGGTCGGGGGTGATCACGTCCAGGTTCTGCAGCGTGTTCGGGCGCTTGGTGCAGTTGGCGGCGAGCTTCCTGGAGAAGGTGTCGTCGCTCCGGTCGGTCCTGTCGGAGAAGCTCCCGCACTGAGACCTGCCGATGGTGTGCGCGCCGGAGAGAGCCACGAGGTCAGCGGCGTCGCCGAGGCCACGGGTGGCGAACCTCGCCACGAGCGCCGCCACGCTGTCGGTGGCCGGCCCGGGGAGCTCGAACACCTTGCTCTGTGCCGCGGGGGCGAGGCTGTCGAGGTTTCCCTCGGGGACCGGGAACGAGGGGCCACCAGAGGCGACGACGGCGGCGCGGGTGGCCAGCAAGGTGATGTCGGCGCAGGAGACGGTGGGGCCGCACGCGGCGTGGGCCCTGGCGCGGATGGTCTCGATGAGCTGCATGGCGCGCGGCTGGATGGTGAGGTTGGGGCCCTGGGCCGTCTCCCGGTCGGAGGTGGTGTTGAGGAGGATGGAGGCGTCGCAGCCGTTGGGGAAGCAGTCGTGGAAGAAGATGCGGAGGAGGCCCGCGGCGAGGGCGATCTCCTGGCGCAGCGCGTCCTGCACGGTGGAGCGCACGATGCCGTCCAGCTGCGGGCAGGCAGCTGCTGCTGCTGCTTCTGGGGAGAGCAGCAATGCAAGGGTGGCCAGGACGGCCAGAGCTGAGCTGACGCTCGCCATTGCTCGGTGGGTGGAGTAGCAGCAGAGCAAGCTTTGGCAGTTGAGCTCGAGCTGAAGCTTGAGTGGGGCTGGGCTCGTGGCTTTCTCACGTCAAGAAAGGGGCTTGATTTATAACTGGAAAAAGGAAGTAGAGAGTGCACCAAAATCTGGGCCTAGATCACGCGCCAACCGCTCCAGGTCGCGCGACCATGTGTAATACTAATATAGAAATGGAAAGGCAGAGGGAAAAGATGGAGCTAGTACTACTAGCTGACTCGTGCTTGGGCGATCACGTGGTGAAGATTGTCCACCTATATGTACTTTTATTATGAGTTTATTACCGGGTGTGACAGTGATGTGCAGTACTACGAAATTCAGTACGTACGAACTAGTACTGGATAAGCTTCTTCTTAATCTTTTGTTCCAGTGGGCTGATTACCAAAGCTACTCCTTGGGAAAAAAATCTGAGTTCCAATGAAAGATCCCTTTATCTGACTGAAAAATGAAAAAGGTCTCCGTCGGATAAATTGGCCACACAAATATGTAACCCCTCGCATGGATTTGAACATGTTTACCCTCTCTTTCTTACGAATATTTGTTTTACTAATTTGGTAGTTTTATTTCAAAATGGGAAACTTAGCGCTGGGTTTAGCCTGTTGATGCACACGGAGTTTTTATTGCAAAGTTTGCGAGGATTCAAAATATCACATTCATGGTTCAGCTGATATTAAGACATGTATCAACCGTTTAAAAATAAAAAATAACATAAAGCTACTCACTATTTTAAAGTCTCCTGGTGTGCAGCCACCCACTAGTACGTGAGGAAATAAAAGTCACACGGCAAACTGCTACAGACCTCCCATGCATGCATGTGTACTCAAGTATTGCGCTGCGCAGGAAGCGAGGGAAATGTCCGCCAATTTCGGCATAGCACGTGCACCAAGGGAGGACTGAATTTGGAGCTCAAACCATGTGAGGTGACCAGCTAGCTAAGGGCATCTAACACCGGGGAGACGCAATCCGTCCGAAAGTGTTGGTATGGGTGCGCGCAGACTATGCGGCGACCCATTTGGATTATTCGCTCGACACATTCGTGATCCAGATTTGAGCGACGGAGGGTTTGCTCGGACAGACACGGACACAGGCTGGTCTAGATGAAGACGTACATGGACCTTCTTCTCTTGGACTGGCCCCTCCGTTTCGTCCATTTTGGTCGCGCTGCTGTGACAGGCCGAATTACGGACCCAAATCATCCGTGACACGACCCAAACGGATCGAATCTGCGTCTCCCCGGTGAAGATGCCCACCGGACAGGCCATCTCCACCAGACCGACCCATCCGGACGATCTAAAAGGTCCGTTTCTACCCGTTTGGGTCGGATCACGGTTGATTTGGGTAGAGGATCCGGTCTATCCAGCCAGCCGTGCCGAGAGGCGAGACCCATTTGTCCGTCCTGGCCACGGATATTTTTTTTTTTCAAATTCAAACACAAACAGTTCGCGCTAAAAACAGACAAAATTCGTACTTAATTTACATTCAAAATATAAAAAACAGGAATTTAAACTACTCCAACCTCTAGCTACTGGTCTTCGTGCGCCGGCGCCGCCTCGTCCATCTATGGGTCGAGGTCGATATACTTCGGCGGCATCCAGAGGTTGGGTGGTGGCAGGGCCGGTGCGGGAGCGGGCGCAGCTGGATTGCTCACCTGCCCAGGCCACGACGCCCAACCATGCTGGAGGTGCGCCAGCTCCATCCCCACCTCCGGCGCGATTGATGGCACCCATCCCGGCACCGGAGGCAGAGGAAGCTGGGCGTTAGTCTGCGCCACCATGCCGGTGAGCTGGACGGCTTCCTTGAAGCCGGCCCACTGGGATTCCTCCTCCTGCCGCCGCAATGGCTCTTTCGGTGAAGGCCTCATCGTAGCCTCGCCAAAGACCTCGCGGTACTCCGGCGGTAGGTTCGCGGCGACATCGTCCACCGCCTCCTGCTTGACGATGACGACGTTGTCGTCGTCCTCTCTACCGAGGTCGGCGTCAGAGTGGTTGTGGGCGCCCTCGTCGTCCGAGTCAATGTCGGGGACGGCGTAGATCTCCCACGGCTGCAGGTCACGACGGATGGTGGTCGCTCGCCACGCCTTGTGCTCCCACTCGAGGAACTTAATCCAGTACGCCTCGGAATGGTAGCCCATCTCCTACTGCTGGGTCCGAGGGAGGTTGCTGATCATGCCATCCCTCTGCCTGCCTTGGGCGGTGGCGGCACCGAGACACGGTCTCGGTTGAGATGCCAGCTAGTGGGGAGGGAGACATCCGTGTGATGGATACTGCGACCCTCCCTCCACTGGCGCTCGCACTCCCCGACGCGGTAGTACTACCGGTTGCGGCGGTCTCGTGGTGGCGGGTAGTCCCCCACGGGGTCGCTCCGGAACTCCTCTGGCCGCGGCGCAGGCGATAAGGACGTGCCGCAGAGGAAGGCCGGCAGCCGAGACCGCTGGCTGCTAGAGCCAGACGCCTCGTGGTCGTTCTTGCTCCTCTTCAGCCACGACGGCGTTTTCATCGTTGGCGGTGGTGGCGGCGGCGAATAGGGTTTTGCGATGGCGAGAGGTGAGGAGGGCGGCACCGACGGGCGCAGGGTTAAATAGCCTAGCCGCCCATGAACACGCACAGCTTCCCGCTCCTTCGCCAACAATGCCGACTCGGGAACGCAGGCGCCGCCTAGTGGGTCAGCGTGTCGTCTCGTCGTCATTGATGGCGTAGGTAGACTGCCGCCGGTCAGCCTTCCCTCTGAATCGCTGCCCCTGACCTCATCTGAATCAATGTCACCGGTAAGCGGTGGCTGACAAGTGTGCCAGTGGCACGCGCGAGCATGACACCTGCGCTGTCCGCACGTTCAAGCCGACGCAACCAAGTCCAGATTATTGCATGAATGGATCGAGTCAGACGCGTTTCTCTGGATAGACCGGTCCGCTATTGCGCCGCATATGCCTAGCGTGTCCATGGGAACAAATTCAGACACGTTCGGATGGATTGGCCAGTGGAGATGCCCTAACCATGCACGCACGTCGTTCCTTCCCGTTCACAACGGTTTTGCAGCCCAAATAGTGACGATCGAGTAATTGGGCTTGGTAACTGTTGGGATATCTTGACGAATGCATGCATACAATTCTTCTCAACCTCGATCGGCCAGTAATAAGTTGGTTGATAAGTCTCGTATCGTTCTCTGTCGAGCGTCAAGTGAATTGGATGAGTGCTTTGTTGGATTTATGTGGGTTCTATACAATGTATCAAGCTTATATATTCTAACAAATCCAAAAATAATAATAGCATTGGGGACATGTAAGTGGCTAAGCTTAGAGCATCTCCACTACCATTTTCACAAAGGCCTTCCCAGGCCGACTTTTCATCCAGACGGCGAAACGCGTAGTCGCGTTCCCAGGATGTTGAATAGCGTCGGTTTTAGTCCAACTTTCATCGAGCGTTCTCAGGCTGAACCCAGGCGCTGAGAACCGTCTGAAAACGCCGGACATAGCAGAATAGACGAAAAAAAAACCATGACCATGGCCCCGTCCTTCAGCGAGAGAAGCCGAGTCATCCGCATCCCGTCGCCTTAGCTCCCACGAGCGGACCGTCGGTCAATGACCGCCCGTCGCGTCGTCCACGCGTCGCCGTAATGGCGTGCCACCGCTGGCTCGCCTTCCCGCCGTTTACCCTTTTCCCGCCTACGTCGCTACACCCCTTCCGCCTTCATTGATCTTTCCTCTTTCGTCTATAAATGGCGGTGCCCTCGACGCCTCCTAGAGCACACACTCTCGCCTCCACTTCCCCGCTAACAAGCTTCACATTCGGTGACGAGAAGCAGGACTCGGTGGGCCGCAATGGCGGAGAGGTACTCGGGCGATGCGGCGGCGGCGAACGGCTTCAGACGGCGTTCGTTGAATCTGTGGGAGGCACGACAGCTCTACGAAGTCGGGTAGCCGGTGCCAACGGACTTCCGGTGCCCGCCGACCTATAAGCTGAGCACCGGCGACGTGCCCGTGCCGTTGGTGCCGGAGGGGTCTGACCTCGTCGGCGAGATCCAGCCGGGCCCTCATTGCAGCCGTGGTGCTGCAGTGATGCCGACCAAGGTATCTCCCGGCCATCGCAGCCGCTGAGCGACGATGGCGGCGATGACGACGGCAAGCGGGACGCCGACTACACCGTCTTCTACCGCAACTTTGGCATGTGAGCGGCGTCCGGCGGCATCGGCATCGGCTAGGCCTAGTAGTATTTTCTAAGTTATTTTTTTATTTAACCTAATGTAGTCAGAATTCGGGTGTTTGTCCAAATTTGACATAATATGTACGAACTCATCCAAATAGTAATGAAATCGTCTATATTCGTCCAAAATTTACCAGAGTTTATACGAAATTTAGTTAAAATCGAAAACTCCGACGAAAAACACGAGAGTGAAAAACTGTGCGTTGCTAGGCCAAAAATTACATCTGTCCAACTCCAACTCTAAGGCCCAGTTCTTTTCAGCTTTGGCTTGTGCAGAAACTGCTATAGCTGGAACTGTCCAGAGAAACTGCGGTGAAAATAAGCTCGCGTGAAATTGTAGTCCAGTTCTTTTTAGCTTTTACTGTCCTAGCTTATCGTCTGAGTGATCTGATAAAAAGTCTATAATGCCCACTAACTGGCACTCAGTTATTAATCAACAAAAGTATACTATCACAGTTGAATTTAGGATCTGCATTGCTTTTGAAAATAAGAAAATTACATCTCATGATATGTGTATCTCTGAACCAGATTTTTTTTTTAGAGAGAATCTCTGAACTAGTTGTGCCTCGGTGTGTGTTTCTGGACTTGCTAGCATGTAGCGAGGATACAGAGGACTAGCTGGTCCGGCAATCAGCCGAGCCTCCTGATCTGCCCTGTGGGGATGCATAGGATGAGTTGATGGAAACATGGAGGAGGTAGGTAGTTCGGCCGAGCAGCCAACGCCCATGGAGGCCCATCGACCAGCACTGCCGGCAAGCTCAACCTGCTCGATCTAGGCTGAGGAGTTCGGGGGCGACTGGAGAAGGTAGCCGGAAGACGGAGGAGGCGGCGCCGGCGGATGGCTGCAACAAATCGAGCCCCAGCCGGTGAGCTCGAGCTCCACTCGATCTGGGCCATCGAGCATGGGGGAGGCCGCGGGCTATCCTTCCGCCATGGAATGGAACCAGCGCAGACGTGAGGTCAGGCCGAGTTGTGGTGGCGGCCGGCCGAGGTGGTGAGGGGATTGACGGCGGTGGCGGCGGCGTAGGGAGAGAAACCATATCCGGATGTTTCGTGCTAAGGGAGAGAGGAAAAACTATTCGTTCACTCGGGGACTCTGGGACACAGGTGATTCGGTCCGGTGGCAATTAGACGTAAATACCATGTGAAATAGGGGCAACGCCATGTATCGTTTCGCTCCATCCAGGGAAGCTGCGGAAAGCTGGGGTATGCCAGCTTCTGCCCAGTGTGAAGGAATCGTAAAAAACGACGGTGAAGAAAAACGGCTTAAATTCCAGTTCTTTTTGGCTTAGGCTTGTTTTCACCTCTAAGCTGTCTAGAAGCTTCAAAAGAACTGGGCCTAAGAGCATCTCCAAGAGCCTTCCTATATTTCACTAGGATTGCTAAAAACTGATTTTTTAGCAATTTGACCAAAAGAACTTGCTCCAGCAGCATTGCTATAACTGGTCCCCACACACAAAATTTTAGTCAGCTGAGCAAAATGGCATCCTCGCTTGGCAAATTTACAAAGTCTGGAGCGACTTGCTATATTCGCGAAAGCAACGCGGGAGAGAGCCAACCGCCTGGGAAGAAACTTCACCGCACGAGTCGCAGACGTCGGTCGCCGCCCCGCCGCCTCCCCCGTCGCTGTTCGGGCCGTGCGCCGCCTCCCCCATCTCTGTTCAGGCCATGAGCCGCCCGGCCTCCTCTCCTGCCGCCTCCCCAGCCGCCGAATCGAGCTCTACCTCGCCCGCTACGCCTAGAGTCCCGCCTTCCGATTCAGACCGGGGAAGGCCATCTATGGCGCGGAGGAAGCTCGAGGCGCACCCCTGGTCCTCCCGCCTCTGCCCTCCCCGCCTCGCCCCTCAAATTTCTCCTCTCTCGCCACACACGTCGGAGGACGGCGGCGCTCCCGCGTGCCTCGCCCTGCCCACGCCCCCTCCCTCTCCCGTCGGAGAAGGATGCTATCCCGTCCTACCCGTGCCCCCTCCCCCTGCCAGCGCCCCCTCCCGCTCATGTCTAATTCTGGCCATGAATTTCCTATCGGGAAGGAAGGATGGGGAAGAAGAGGAGAGGAAAAAAGGGAGAGAGAGGAAGAAAGACCCATTGACATGTGGGTCCCGCAAATTTGGCAATTGCTATTATAGGAAGGCTAGCAAATTAGATCTTTGTTTGGATTGCTAAACCATCTCTCTCCTTTTCCTATGCTCAATTTTTAGCATTCCAATATACTAAGGCTGTTGGAGATGCTCTAAATAAGTCTGTATTTTGGCCTTGAAACGCCAACGAGCCATGTAGATAGTTGAAGTAGTCCGACACGAAGCAGCACGTGGCCACTCTTTAAACAGTCGCAGTTTTGAACGAGGAGGAGGCCAAATTGGAATCGTTTTGCCTGGCAAACAGTAGTGGTCCGTGATCTACTCACAGCCACATGCATGATTCCATCAAGTACAATGAACTACTGCACCACGACCACGTAGAATAAACCCGAGCCCCCTTGAAGGCTTGAACGTTGAAACGCCCGAGCAGGAGGTCTGCTCCTACACTGCATTTGCATCAATCAATGAGCAACTTGTCGAGGAATCTACACGCACGGGAGGACGCTGCTGCTTAGCGGTGCGACGTGCTTCATCATCATCAACGCCGACGTATTGTCACTGTCTTCATGTCACCACGTCGTCTTCTTCTTTTCCATCAGTTCTGGGCGTTTTTCGCCGTGTCCAGGCGCCGTCACAAAAAGGGAAGGTCGCCGAGATATCTTCGACCAGACCCGCACCACTCGCATCACAAAACCACCATGCCTGGCCGTCGGCGGCGGCCCGACGAGCTCCGTGGCAACCCCGAAGCCGGCAGAGAAGCGGTGCCCGAGCGCCCTCTTCCCTCATGGTGGCCGAACCTGCCGGAGATGTCGGATGTGCTGCCACCTCCGATTTTGGGGTGCCCGCGGATTTACACGTTGTGGCCCCCACCGCGTCGCCCTTTCTACAACCGTACGTGACCACCGACGAGCCTTTCACGATGGAGGTGGCGGAACACGTCTTCCTGCCGAAGTACCGGCAATGGGACCATTGGTGCGTGGCGACTTCCGAGAAGCGGTGCGGGCCAATCCCGATGGTGCTTTCATGCACTCGGCTCGACCGAGCCGAAGAAGAGACACAGACGCACAAGAGGCGATCATTCGGTCTCTCTATGATGAATGGTGTATCTGATTCATCATAGCCGCCGCTCCTAGTGTCGACGGCGGCGTGTAGTTTTAGGTGTGTGGTGTGTTTGTACCAAATGTACTAGACTTGAATAAATACTTTCACTGCAATGGCCAATGCCTACATTGATACATCGTACATGGCGCGCACACAATCTAGCCTAGTCATCGGAGTCGGAGAAAGAGTCGGAGTGGTAGTAGCGACGGCACATGGTGTCGCCGAAGACGTTGACGGCGAGCATTGGTTCGATGTCGTACTTGAAGACGACGATGTTGCCTGCTTCGATCTGCTGCGTGCAGGCGAAGCACTCCCATCCGTCGCCGAGGTACATCTGGCCGAGGTGGTCGAACATCAACTTCACCGGGTACCTGGTGGTCTTGAAACCGTTCGCCCGCAGAAATACAAGATGGGGCCGTGGGTCGGCGACCAGCGACGCGAACTTGCGAGGGAGGAGCAGCCTGTCAGACGCCATGCCGAAGTGGATGGCCATGGAGAACTGGACGCTTGGGTCGACCTTGTCGGGTGACGACGTTGATGAGGGAGAACATGGTGGCCCGCTGCTTTGGCCGCGTCCTCCGCGCATCCCTCGACGTCCACGCCCGGCACGCTTACCACTTGATCCATTGCCGCCGGCCATGGCTAGCTACCGGTAGTGGAGAACGAAAAGGAGGAGAAGAGTGTGATGTGAGGGAAGATGGCCGCGGGCGGCCAGTTTAAAAGAAACGACGTTGGATGCCGGCGTGGAGGCCGAAAAAATGGCATTGAAGTGTCTAGTCAGTCAGTGCGCAGTCTCGTCGCCATTTATGGCGTAGGCTATCGTCGGTCAACCTGCTGGCAGCGCCTCTAAATCGCTGTCGCGGTGCATCTAAATCGATGCCGCCATGCGCATTTGAATCAACGCCGCGGTGTCTAACAGGTGGGCCAACGGCGCCAGCGAACAGGACACGCTTCGCGTCCTTGCGGGTCCGATCGGACGCAACCATTTCTCTAACATATTTGGTGCATAGATGAATCGAACTGGACGCGTTTGTCTGAATAGATCGGACCGCTGGAGCGTCGCGCAAGTCCCACACGTCCGTATAGACAAGTTCGGACGCAATGAACGGAACCGAATCGATCCGGTGAAAAATGCCCTCACGGCCGGTACCATGGCATTTGCCGGTCACACCGGCGTGCCGCTGCGCCTGCAACCATGGTGTCCTAGCTGCCCCGCTTGTTCGCCGGTGCCGCTGTGCAACTGCAAAAATGACGTCCGGCCTCAGCTGCTGCTACCTGGTTGTTGCCGCCGGTGCCGTTTGGTCGCCGCGCCGGCGCCGCGGCCGCAACCATGGCATACTACGAGTTATAGAGATTTGTCCTGCAACCTATTTGTCATAGAGGGATTTTTTTACCAACTTGCTCTATCGTGCCGACAGCCCGGAAACACGCTCGCCAGTACCGCACTCCACCTACTACCACTTGCAAGCACAAGGGAAGCGAAGACACAGGAGGGTATCATCATGTCTGAGAGTATATAGTTTCCTTTTATTGCCAGCAAAAGTTGAGAGTGCATTCTTGTGTGCCTCGAGATCCGTCTTTTCAACTGTTTGTATGGCTTGACAGACTTGAGACCATGCATGTCTACACCGTGCATGCATGTGCCCGCAACTTTAAACAATGGTCACGCTTAGCCGCCTAGAGCACTGTGCTGCTATATACTACTAGTAGTAGTACGTGTCTGCCTGCCCCCAAAGTACATCAACACATAAATTAGTAATGTTTATGTTCAGTGGATAAGAACTACTCCTACCTAATTCTTTTTTTTTTTTGGACAGCCTACCCAATTCTTGGTGGAGAGCAACAAGCAAGCGCTCGTCCTTCTTCTTCTTCGTCGAGAAAAGCAACAAACAAGCGCTAGCTCGTCCTTCAAAAAAAAAAAGGAAGCTAGCGCACAAGATATTTTCAGCAATATTTACACGGCGCAAAGTACAACACTCCATAAGAGAGTTTCACTTGACCAGAGTATACTAGTTTTTTTTTTTTTGCGAGTAAAAGTTAAGGTCCATGCGTGGTACGGTCACCACGCGCCCATGCCACGAGTGACATATTTTGCTGTGAGCGCGCTGGTGAGCACGACATGATTTTTTCTCCAAAAGACTACTTAGTTGGTTTAGGCTTAATCGATATTCCACCCGTTGCAGAATTTTTTCATGGTTTCAGTTCAAATATACTCGTATTATACATAGCTATTAACACTTTTGGTATCACAACTTGCGTCCCGGTTGCATTTTAGTCCCACTTCTTGTAAACTGAACGCTCGAGACCCACAACTTGCTTAGCGTTGACAGTTTTAGTCCTAACCAATATTCTGCTGACACGCGGCAGCCAACGTGGCGGTTGCAAAAATGTTTGCACATAATAAAGTTGATGGTGTAACATTTGTAATTAGGTACCTCCTTCTATTTCTCTTCTTAACTTACATGTAAGTCACGGCGTCGTAGCAGAATCACTTGGCGGCGGAGATATCGACCGCGCACACGTTTCTGCTCCAAGTTCTTAGATCACCGCCGCCATGCATTACCGGGAGCATGGAGAAGATCCGCCGACCTACGGTACAGCCTTCCTTCCCTCCTTCTTCTCTATTTCCTTCTTCCCTTCCTTCTTCTCCTATCGCGGCGGTTCTTGTGGCGGAGCTGGTGGTGAGCACACGATCGGAATGAGAAAACCTCGGTCTAGGGGCTGAAATCATGGGCACGTACTGTCTTGATTGACATAGCATCGTTTAGTATGGTAAATATTGTAGATTCCACGACATTTGTCGGGCGTGTGATCGCTGCTACGAAGAGCGCAAGTTCTGTTTGTCACATGATTTCATCGAAAAGGTTGTTGTTTTTGGTAATTAATGTGACTTGTATTCGTGTTCTGATGAATGGATTGAAGTTTGAAATTTCGATCATGTACATAGGTTTTGCGTCGGTGCTATGGATTTGTGGTATATGTGCGCACTTACAGTTAACTGAAGTAGATTAGTGAACACTTGTTTTGTAGTAGCATGTGTTGTACTGATAGCTCATGGAAGTGTTGGAGATATGCCCTAGAGGCAATAATAAATGTAGTTATTATTATATCTTTGTGTTTATGATAAATGTTTATATTCATGCTATAACAGTATTAACCGGAAACATTAATACTTGTGTGATTTGTAAACTAAATTAGAGTCCCTAGTAAAGCCTCTTTATAATACTAGCTTGTTGGTTAATAGATGATCATAGTTTCTTGATCATGAACATTGAGATGTTGTTGACAACAAGATCATATCATTAGGAGAATGGTATGATGGACATACTCCTATAGACAAGCATAGCATAAAGATCAAGTCATTTTAATAGTTCAATTGATATAAGCTTTCTGATACATAGTAACCTAATTCCTTCGACCATGAGATCATGCTAATCACCATCACCAGAAGGATGCTTTGATGACATCAAACACCACACCGTAACTAGGTGGCTATAAAGATGGCATTGAGTGCTCGGAAAGTATGGGTTGAGACACATGGATCAAGAGTGGGATTTGTCCATCCATATGACGGATAGATATACTCTGGTCCCTCTCGGTGGAATGTCATACAATTAGCTTGCAAGCATGTGACTGGCTCACAGGGGATCACATACCATGGGAACGAGAAAAGAGTACTTATCGGTAACGAGGTTGAACTAGGTATGCAGAGATACCGACGATCAAAACCCCGGATAAGTAAACCATCGTGAGACAAAGGGAAATTGGTATCGTATGTAAGTGGTTCTTTTGATCGCAAAGTAATCGTAGAAATATGTGGGGGCCATATGAATTTCCAGATTCCTCTATTGGTTATTGATCGGAGAAGTGTCTCGGTCATGTCTGCATAATTCACGAATCGTAGGGAGACACACTTAAGGATTCGATGTTGTTGAGTAGTTATGGAATGATGAGTGTAACACCCTCAGAATCGGACCTATGCAAGTTTGAGCAAAATTCGCCAAACCCGCATAGAAACGATTCAAAGGTGCCCACCAGGCACTTTCGTGCGGGTGGAAAACGAAGTAATAACATTACACAACAGTCCTCGATGGGACCCACGTAATGATATATATAACAACACTCAAAGAGTCAAGAATACAGATATAATATACAAAGATCCAAATCACCTTGTAACGGTAGAGCGTCCGACACGGACAAGAAGCAAATGGGGCTAAGAGCCTCAAGAATAACCAATGGCGCCCATAACCCTGCCTGTGCCAAGCCGGAAGGGTAACCTCGCTAACGGCCGATCTCAAAACCTGCTTAAACAAAAAGGTGCCGACAAAGGGCAAAGGAAAGGAGGAGCGCCAAGATCGAGGCCAAGACGCAGCGAGGCTAGAATTCGGTCCTCGCCACATAGGTATGGTGGATCGAGCGGCGGCAAAGATGCACTAAACAACCTATAGAGACTCGATACAACCGGCGAATATCGAGAGGGATGAGAGTGACCTATCCGGATCCAACCGACTAGCATCAAACAAACCCATCTCGCGTTTCTCGAGACCAAACGAGGAAGTCAACCGAGGAACTCACACGCTGGCGCTTTACTTATTCATTATCGCTGCAGCAATTACTAGTCGTTTAGATAATCATCCGATAAAGTAAACAGGCACTTTTAGTTAACCATTCCGTGATAGTTGCAACAATTACTAATCGTGCAGATAGCATGAGATAAGCCCAAAACCCAAAGCTTGTTGGTACTTTTATTCAGCCATTCCGCTAGAAGTTGCAATACTTACTAGTCATATACAATTGTCGCAAGCGACAACCAAACAAGCAATTGTGGGCAGTATTAATTAGCCATTCCATTATAGTGAAGCTGATTACTAGTCATTATAAGTCAAATTTATAGTAAACTTTAGTTATGCTTGTCTATGATCGAGATATCAGGTCTAAGTCGCCCATAACCGCGACACGGCTTTCGTAAAGTTTTAACCCGCCGGGTGCACAAATAGCAACACACACGATCAACCTCGAAAACCAAATAAAAACCCAACGAGGTCTTCACGACAGAGCAATCGCAAGATTCAGAAATGTTTCAGGGGGCCACCCCTTTGAGTAGAACCCGCAACGGAGTAGGCAAGCTCCGAGACGGCCTCAAGGTCTGTGGGGCCGGCGGTAAACGACTGGGAACCCGAAAGTGTGGCTGGGCTTGTCGCTACCACGTAAACGGGTCACAATTCCTAAACAAAGATGTGCCTCGCACAATCGTAAATAAAGCAAAGAAAGCATGGCATAAGTACAGATAGTAATAAAACCTCAAACTAGTTTGTGGCCCCAAGAAATAAGACGGAATCAAGCTCGCTAGGGGCCCATAACTCCCCATATGTGGATAGCGCGATAAATCAAGGAACAGTATCAAGTACTGGGTCTTACGGGACACAAGTGGGCGCTCGAAACCAAATGTTATCTATCACCCACCGATGCCTCCGCTTATTCAATTTTAGTTGTTAAACAGAAATTAAAGTGACGATAAGTAAAGCTATGATCATCTCCATCAACAACATGCGGCAATACATCAACAATCGTGGCACTTGACAACACGCATCAAGATTTGAGCCAGCCGACTACGACGCGCAGTCCAACTATCTACCAAACAATGTAATAGGATGTGTCCAAGGCAATATAGGGCTGCATGGTATATCACAGAACGGAAAACTAGAGCATCGCAATACGTATAGCAATAGATCAACAGAGGGAAGTAAATACTATAAAAGTAAGATAGGTAGAAAGGGGGAGATGCTCGCCTGAAAACATTGTCGAAGGATTCAACCGAAGATCGGGGCGAAGCTCACATCAACTCAACGGCCTTATCCGCGAAGAAGCAAAACACTAGAAGGAACACCGGATGCAATATTTAAGACAAAGGCGGAAGATCGGGCATGATGCATGTATGATGTATGGCATGGCAGAGGTGCAATGCAATTAGGTCATATTAGGCGGAACCGGGGTCCCGACATTTAATTAGATGGTGCAAGTTATTTAGATCCCCGATTTAAATGTTGTTTTAACAAGGCAAGATTATAGTAATCGTTCGCTACAAGTTTAAATGAGGCCAATATAAGGCTAGATTTGCCCGCATATGGGCCCCATATTTAATTATTAGGTGAATCGGCATAAGGCCCCCAAACCACAGATATGCATGCGAGATGACAACTAAATATGCGCCAAGTTGTTATTATGTTATAAAAGAGGGTCCGAGGAAAGGGTCGACATAGGGGTTCGCGAACTTGGGGTTCCGGGGTTCGGTCGGTCTCGGTCTGTGGTCCGACGGAAACGGTCTCGGTCAACGGAAGGTTGATCTCGCTTTCCGGGAAGAAGTACTTGGCGTCCTTGAAGAAGAGCCTGGCATTCCGAGAGGAGGCCCTGTTGTTCCATGTCGTAGATGTTCGGTGTTCGCGTGCAAGATCTTGTCGATGGCCCTTCTAGTGACGCTTGGGTTCGGTTCGCTTCGTGATCCGGAAGGACTCGCGGCTTCGGATCCGGAGTGAAGATCTTGACATCCGCGGATTTGGTTCGGAGAGGCTTCGGGTAGTGTCTTTGGTCCCGAGAGGGAGAAGAACACCAAGTGGGTCTTCAATCCATGAAGGAGTTCGTGGCATGCCATTGCCGGGTATCGCGTGGCGAGCTTGTTGTCAAGAAGAACTTGTTGATACCAGGCCTTAACGAGATCTCGCAAGCTTCTCGAAGGCCGGTGTCCAAGTTGGGGAGGCAAGAAGCGGCAGGTGCCTCAGTAAGCACCACTCGTGCGCCGCACCCCTGCGCTACACGCCGCGGCGGCCGTGGGCGCAGGCGGTGGAGGAGGCCGATGGCGCGCCGGAGGGACGGGGAACGCGGGCGTCGAACGGGCGAAAGCACGGCAGGCGGAGCGAGGGAGCGGCGGGAGCGCCGCCGGGGGGCTCGCCGCGGGACGCAGCGACGGGGCTTGAGGGGCGACGGAGGCGAGCCGGGCGCGCCGGCGAGGTCGACGACGCGGGCTACGGCGCGGTCGCGTGAGGCGCAGGAGGGCGGGCGCGCTGAGGGCTAAGGCGGCGATCGGACGCCGAGGAGGCGCGACGGCGGTGCGGGGCCGCAGGAGCTCGTGGTTGGCGGAGGCGGGCGAGCCGGGGGGAGGCGGCGACGGGCGCTGGGAGGGTGGAGGCAGGAGGCGGGCGCAGGAGGGAAGCGCGAGCCAGTGCCAGCGGGTGCAAGGTTCCCGGGTGCAGAGGCGCAGGGGGCGGTGGCGGGCGAGGTGAGGCGTGAGGGAGCTCGCATGACGTGGAGACGCGCCGGGCGACGGAGGCGGTTGACGGCCGACGGGTGGGCGGGCGCGCTGGAAGGAGAGGAGAGACGGGAGGCGCTGCGACGCTGGTCTCAAGGGGTCAGGAGCTTCGCCACAGGGACGAGCGGCGCATGAGGGGGACGGCGGGAGGTGGAGCCGCGTGAGGGAGGAGCGAGCCGGGGAGGAGGCGAGGAGGAGAGGTTGTCGGGAGGGCCAAGGAAGAAGAGAAAGTGGCGGCCGGGCGTGGGGAAGGCTCGAGCGGGGTGGCGACTGAAGGTGGGGAGGTGGGACCCAGGTGCAGAGGGAGGGTTTGACTGGGTGCATGCGGCTTGCGGGTGCCAGCTTGTGGCAAGGCGTGTGTGTTGTGTGTTGCAGTGAGAGAGTGGGGAAAAGGAGAGAGGTGGGTGGACCAAGTGGCAAGCTAGGATTGGTAGGGAGCTGGGGTGGTGATGTATGGCTAGGATAGGTGGGAGTGAGGTGGCTGGGGTTTGGGTAGGAAAAGGGTAGGTTTAGGATTTAGAGGGCTGGACCGATTTTCTGGGGTAGTCGCTCGGGTCTATTCGGCCGCCTTCCCCTCCTCTTAATATTTAAACCTTTTATTTATTTTAATGAGGCCATATGCAAACCGTTAGCGGCCAAAACAAAATATTCCGGAGACCCGGTTTTTGCTATTTGAATAAGATGGGGCGTTTAGAAAACAAGGACGGGTTTTGCGAACATAGTTTTGGCAAACAATGCATGATGATGACGATGCAATGCACAAATTCAACGCGATTTTCTAGTAGTGGTTTTGCGGGATGCCACAATTCGACACCACTAACAATGGATCTCGCCCTCGAGATCCGCCTCATGGTACCGGAAGGAAGGTCGGCGATCCGCCTTTCTCTCTTCGTAGATCTTCGCGACACCACTAACGAGGGTTCCTTCTTCATCCGGGAATCGCGACACCACCAACAAAGGGCGTTGTTCCCGATCGTCGAGAACACTCCGAGAACAAAGGACGAAGGTAGAGGTATCAAACGATAAGGCCACCTCTAACTTCCATTAGACGAGGGAAAAGTTACATTGATCCACCTTCGATGTACGAGCGACAAGAAGAGTCGGGTAGGGTGATCACCCATCCCGGACCCAACTATCAACTCCATACATGGGTAGGAGAATCAGCAACTCAACTCTCGAGATTTGGACTGAAGATCTTCATAGGCGGTATCCGGAACAAAGGGATGCTTCCAGCAGAAATCGTATGAAATACACACTGATTAGGTTTCGCGATGGTTCCATTGGCATGAACAACACGTGCTCAAGGTCGACTCCAACTTCGCCAAAGCTCGTCCTTCTCATATGTTTTTCCACGATAATCGATATCCAGAAGGAACATGATGGATAAAGATTTCAAGAACAAAAGATCGAAGGAAGGTACAATGACAAGTTGCAGATTGATGATCAAGAACCTCCGCTACAAAGGGGAAAGCGAAACTCAAGGTACGACGGAAACCCAACCGCGAGAATTCTCGGACTCAAGAGAGAGAAGAGAGCGGATTTAAAAACACGAGAGGTAAGAGGAGAATAGCAAGAGGTAAGGAGTAAAATCGCATCTACGGAACTATCCAACCGATTTTGAAAATAGTTTTGACACTCTACCGTTAGCTAGGTTATCCCACAGTCGGATCAGGGGTATCGCAATCCGAAGCTCGATACCATCAGAACACCTCAGACCGGACCTATGCAAGTTTGAGCAAAATTCGCCAAACCCGTGATAGAAACGATTCAAAGGTGCCACCAGCACTTTCGCAGGTGGAAAACGGTAATAACATTACACAACAGTCCTCGATGGGACCCATGTGCAGAGATATATATAACACTCAAAGAGTCAAGAATACGTATATAATATACAAAGATCCAAATCACTTGTAACGGTAGAGCGTCCGACCACGGACAAGAAGCAAATGGGGCTAAGATGTAACACCTCAGACGGACCTATGCAAGTTTGGGCAAAATTCACCAAACCCGACAGAAACGATTCAAAGGTGCTCACCAAGCACTTTCGCATGGTGGAAAACGGCAATAACATCACACAACAAATTCTCGATGGGACCCACGTATATATATATATAAGCCTCCATGAGTCAAGAATACGTATATAATATACAAAGATCCAAATCACCTTGAAAACGATAGAGCGCCCACGGACAAGATGCAAATGGGGCTAAGAGCCTCAAGAATAACCAATGGCGCCCATAACCCGCCAGGCCAAGCCGGAAGGGTAACCGCTAACGGCGTCGATCTCAAAACCGCTTAACAAAAGGTGCCGGAAGGGCAAAGCAGTAAAAACAAAGAAGGAGCGCCAAGATCGAGGCCAAGACAGCGAGGCTAGAATTCGGCGGTCCTCGCCACATAGGTATGGTGGATCAAGCGCAAGCAAGATGCACTAAACAACCTATAGAGACTCGATACAACTGGCGTCAATTAGAGAGGGTGAGAATGACCTATCCGGACACAACCTGAAGCTAACACCAAACAAACCCATCCTGGCGTTTCCCCCTCGAAACCAATCGAGGAAGTCAACCGAGGACTCACGCGGTTGGCGCTTACTTATTAGTTGATCGTTGCGTCATTTACTAGTCAGGTATAGATAATTGTCCTGATAAGGTAAACAGTGGGCACTTTTAGTTAACCATTCCGTTATAGTAGCAGTAATTACTAATCAGATACAGATAGCATGTGAGAAACCCAAAACCCAAAGAATTGTTGGTTCTTTTATTCACCCAATTCGCTAGAAGTTGCCATACTTACTAGTCAGGTACAATGGTCGCAAGCGACAATTCAAACAAGCAATGGTGGGCAGTATTATTAGCCATTCCATTATAGTGAAGCTGATTACTAGTAATTATAAGTCAAATTTATAGCAGTAAACTTTAGTTATGCTTGTATATGATCGAGATATCAGGCTCCAAGTCCATATCCGCATGACACGGCTTTGAAAGTTTTACCCGCCGGGTGCACCAATAGCAACACACGCCGATCAACCTCGAAAACCAAATCAAAACCCAACGAGGCTTTCACGATCAACAATCACAGATTCTAAATATTTCAGGCCACCCTTAAGTAGAATCCGCAACGAGTACAAGCTCGAGACGGCCTCAAGGTGCCGGGTGGACGGGTCAGGAACGATCGGGAACCCCAAACGGGCTTGTCGACACCGCTGAATCGTGTCCCGATCCTAAATAAAGACAAAAGGTGCTATCCGCACAATCAGAATAAAGCAAGAAAGCATGGCATAAGTACAGATCGTAAATAAAACCTCAAACTAGTTTGTGGCCCCAAGAAATAAGAATGAATCAAGCTCTACGGCTCAGGGGTCGGGGTCCATATACCTCCCTGATGTGGATAGCGCCAGAAAATCAAGGAATGTATCAAGTACTGGGTCTTACGGACACAAGTATGCTCGAAACCAAATATTATCTATCACCCACCGATGCCTCCGCTTATTCAATTTTAGTTGTTAAACGAAAGTAAAGTGACGATAAGTAAATCTATGAATCGCTCCATCATCAACATGCGGCAAAGCATCAAGAATCGTGGCATATGACGACACACATCAAGACTTGAGCAAGCAACTACGACGCGTAAGTCCAACTATCTACCAAACAACAGTAATAGGATGTGTCCAAGGCAATATAAGGCTGCAGGTATATCACAGACGGAAACTAAAGCATCGCAACACGTATAGCAATAGATCAACAGGAGGGAATAAAGACTATAAAATTAAGATAGGTAGAAAGAGGGAGATGCTCCGAAAACATTGTCGAAAGGTTCATCCAAGATCGGGCGAAGCTCACATCAACTCAACGGCCTTATCCGCCAAGAAGCAAAACACTAGAAGGAACACCGGATGCAATATTTAATACAACGGCGAAGATCGGCATGATGCATGTATGATGGATGACATGGCAAAGAAAGCGATGCAATTAGGTCAAGTTAAGTGGAACCGGGGTCCCGACATTTAATTAGATGGCGCATGTTATTTAGATACCCCGCAATTTTAAATGTTGTTTAACATGGTAGAAGATATCATCGGGTTCGCTACACAAGTTTAAATGAGGCCTATATAAGGCTAGATTTGCCGCATATGGGCCCCATATTTATTTATTAGGTGAATCGGCATAAGGCCCCCAAACCACATGATTATGCATGCAAGATGAATGACAATTTAGTATGCATCAAGTTGTTATTATGCATTTAGAAAAATAGGGTTCTCGGATAAGAGGTTCACACATTTAGGGTTCGGCGATCTTGTTAGGGTTCCGGGGTTCGGGGTCGGTCTGTGGTCCGTGGTTTCGACGGGTCGTTTTATCGAAGCAGTCCTTATGCGTTCGGAAGAAGTATTTATGGCGGTCTTCGCTCACCGTGTCGGGCGGTCTTGTCGTCGCCAGGTCTTGTCGCTCTCGCTTTCGGGTCGATCTTGGCGTCCGTGAAGTGTTTGTCTCTTGTGGCGATCTTTAAGGCCCGAGCGACGATCTTGTCGCATCCGCGGTCGCTTGGTACTTGGAGATCTTGGGGTACCGGTTCGTTGTTGGTGGTCCTTGTACAACTTAGCGTCTCGGGTCTTGACCTTCGACTCGTGTATAAGTGCTTGTTGTTCCGAGAGGGAGAAAACGGGTTCGACGACTACATTGTCGATGTCGCATTTGGTCCCATGAAGTAGAACTTGAACCAGGGCTTTGGGACGACGGTAGGTCTTGAGGAATACCGAGACGACAACCTTCGTGGGATTCAGATTCTTGCCGACCTCACTCCAACCTAAGAACACACCAGATCCACATGCCGGTTCCGGTAGCACAACAGTAGAGCAAAGACCGCTGACGATAGCAGTGGTTGAGGAAGTCCTCGCGGAGGCGGCAGGGCCCAAGGAGGAGGACGAGACCACGAGGGAAGGAGGACGCCGAGGAAGGACCGGCTGCCGGGCGAAGAGGACATGCAGGTCGGCGGGCCTGCAGGCGGGCACCAAGCGGTGGAGGGGCCGACAATGTGAGCGCCAGGGCTGCCGAGATGGAGGTCGCAGGAGGACACCGCGAAGGAGAGCGTAGCCGCTCGGATGCGCTGCTGAGTTGCTGCGGGCGGCGCTGCAGAGAAACTGGGTGGCCGGCGAGGAAGGCCGGGCCCGCTCGGGAGCGGCGGCGGGCGACATGGTGAGGCCTGTGCCGCGGCAAGGGACGGGAAGGCACGGGATGGGCGCGGCAGAGGCGGGTCGCGGAGCGCGCTCGGTGGGGCGATGGCGGAGGGGGACGAGGGTGCGACGCTGGCGCGGAGAGGCACGCGGCGGGCGTGAGCGAGGGCCACGGCGGTGGGCGAGCGCAGGCCGCAGAGGCCGAGGGAAGCCGCGCGCGGGCGTGAGGGGGCGGCTGGCGCTGGGGCGGCCGGGCAAGGTGAGGTGAGCGGAGGCGGAGGCGCGAGAGGGGTGAGGCGGAGGCGGGAAGGCACCGCGACGAGGCGGGCGGCGCCAGCGCGTTGCTCGGGAGGATCCGGGCGGCGCACGGGCGGCCGACGCGGAGCCGGGCAGGGCGGGCGGCGGATGGAGAGAGGTGGCGGCTGGGAGGAAGGAGGAGAGAGGGAGGCGGCGGGCGAGGGTGCAGGGCGGAAGCGGGAACGGGGGAGGAAGAGGGAGAAGGTGGGGAGGAAGAAGAACAGAGCTGGCGTGTGGGACCTGTGGGACCCGTGGCGGGTGGAAGGTGCCGGCAGTGGGGTTGTGGTGTGCGTGCAAAAGGTGTGTGGGTGGGACTGATTGGGAGAGAAAGGAGGAGAGAGAGAGAGAGGGGTAGGATTAGGTGGCGAGTGTGATTGGGTGAGGAGAGGAAATGCCGATGTGGCGCCTCCAGATTGGAGGGTGAGGTGGCTGTGGTTGGGTAGACTAGTGGGTGAGTTTAGGATTAGAGGGGCAGGTTGGCGACCGATTTAGAAAACTGGGGCTGGTCGTTTGGTCGGCCTGCTCGACCGCCCGCCAAAAATAAATAAAACTTTTATTTAATTTAAACGGGCTGCAAACCGATAGCAAGTAAACAAAATAATCTGAGCCCGGTTGGCGCTTGAATAAAGATGGGGCGTTGGGGAAAATAAACTGGCTTTGCAAAATAGTTTGTCAAACAATGCATGATGATGACGATGCAATGCACAAATTCAACGCGATTTTCTAGTAGTGGTTTTATGGATGCCACAATTCGACACCACTAACAAGGATCTCGCCGAGATCCGCCTCATGCTACCGGAAGGAAGGTCGCGGCTTCCTCTCTTCGCAGATCCTCGCGACACCACTAACAAGGGTTGTTGTCCGCGATCGCCGAGAGAACTCTCCGGGACAAAAGGTCAAGGTAGAGGTATCCACAATTAAGCCACCCCTCAACCGCGATGGGAAAAGGGGGAACCGATGCATTCTCATCCACTTCAAGGTACAAAAGCGAATAGAAAGGGTAGTCGGCATGGGGCCAATCCATCACGCACCCAAACTATTACTCCCGACAATCAGTGAGAAGAGCGCAACCATTCTCGAATCGATCAAGATCTCGACTAGCGAGGTTCGAAACAAAGGAGTGATGTAGACTCAGATCGGATCTGGCTAAGATGATGTCGTCCGAAAAACGCCGGTAGCACAACAAGGAACAAAGAATGGTACACCGTAAAACGGATTCTCGGATAGCATGAAGACCGGATGTAGCAACACTACTAAAAAGAGGAGGCGAAACTCAAGGTACGACTTAAACTCCAACCACGAGAATCCTGGACTCAAGAAAGAGACGAGAGCGGATTCAAAACACGAGGGGTAAGAGGGGAACAGCAGAGGGTAAGGAGTAAATTCAGAC